>JBAIAC010000048.1:62775000-63075000 GCA_037349315.1 Chelydra serpentina
TCACACTACCCTACCAATCCTAGAAAGTACTTTTTTATAAAAGTACTACAATAGTTTCACAAAACAATAGCATGCCAGTGTGATCCTATAAAAAATGAGCTATTTACCTAACCTCATGCTCTAGTAATTGTACACACATGAAACATTTTCTCCACTCTGCCTGTTTGCCCCAAGAAGTAAACTGAAATTAACAAAAATTATTTTGGGTATTCACAGAGAACATAATTCATGAGGCTTTTGCTTTAGGGGGGAGGGATAGCTCAGTGGTTTGAGCATTGGCCTGCTAAACCCAGGGTTGTAAGTTCAATCCTTGAGGGGGCCATTTAGGGATCTGGGGCAAAAATTGGGGATTGGTCCTGCTTTGAGCAGGGGGTTGGACTAGATGACCTCCTGAGGTCCCTTCCAACCCTGAGATTCTATGATTCTAGTAGTGCCTGCCTGCATGAAAAGAACAAGCGTAAGGACAGTAAATATATTTCTCAGCTCCTTGAATTCAAGACAGTTAGCTGGATTCTTCCCATAGCAGCTTGATTCTGCAGCTCCGAACTCCTGTGTGGCTTAAGTACTGCTGCACTGAGCTACACGAGAAGTCCAGTCACTCTTCAGCAACCTCTAGTCTCCAGCAGAAGATTACAACAACAGATCCAGAGGAAATGGAGCAGGATCATTCAGAAAAAGTTAAGAAGGACCTACAATGGAACCAACTCCTGGAAACACAAAATCCCCCCCAGTGGGATTTAGAAGCACTTTCTAACCCTGATTATTTACCTCCCACCCATCTCCTCTCCTGAAAGTGAAGCCACATCCCTGGCCTACAGATTAAGTGCCTTTAAAACTAGATCTATGAGAGATGGAGGAGGAGGAGATTAAGCTTGATACATCTGACTGAGGAGGGCTGGCCAGCCAGCCAATTCAGTTCAGTTGACAGAGGCTTTGCAGCTCTATAAACCCTTATCCATCTTTTCTCCTGAAGGGTGCAGAAGACAAAAGCTCTGAGCCCTGGGAAAATTCAGAAGAAGCTGTCCTTTTCCAAAGCTGTATATAAAAACAGCTGGAGGTAGAAGATGACACAGTCACAGATGTACCATAGGAAGCACCTGGGTATTATAATGGGGTGGTAGCACTGTTATAGTTAAGCTTGAGATAAGTATCAAGTTAAGAGATCACCATTGTTAGCTATAGATTAGCACTGCTTGACAATCTGAATTGCTTCAACAGTTAAGCCTGTGTGACCCATATACACTGTTGAAGAAAAGTGAATTCAGGCTAACAGGGACTCAAAGTTATTCACCTGAAAGCCTGAACTACGTATGTTGATATTTTTCAGGAGATTGTTCTTTTCCCTGTCTGTCCCAGAGTCATCATGGGATAAGAGAGACCCTGGGAACACTCAGCAGTAAAAAACCTGTTTCCAACTGAACTGGTTTGGAAGCTGGGGGACAGGGAGGGGAGTTGGAGGTGACTGGAATGACTCTACTTGAAACTGGTCAATAAACCAGGGTGTAATGAGAAGTGGAGAACACGCACACTTTGGAAAACACAGTTCCATTAATCCCAGGGAAGAGAGGCCATACATTTTAGAAGGTGTTTTACCATGGTAGAAAATGCAGCAGAAGCCTTCTGCCTCTAACCTCTCCAGGAACAAAAGTGGCTGGAGGGTGACTAGAAGCTGGAAGTCCTGTATAGATGAGATTGCCAGCATACGATGCGAGAGCTGCAGAAGTGCTCACAGGTTAACAAAAACAATTTAGTGAGCCCCTTGTAACAGAGTATGACTGGGGAGGAGGCAGCATGACTGCCCTGTCCTGAAAGCAGCTCAGTGGCCAGCTGGCACCAAAGAATGACACTCTTCCACCTAACTTTGCCTCCCATCCTCTGCTCCCACAAACCTTCCCACATTTACTTCTTTTCCTCTCACACTTATCTTCCATTTCCTAGGTAAGAAACAAACAAAAAGGTCAGGCATGGACTCCATGTTTGCTAGATGGAAGAAGCAAAGGGATTTAGGTGGCTATAGGACAGAGGTTAATACCAATCTTGATTGCCCATTTTTTTGCTTCCATGGGTATGTCTACACTGCAAAAAAGACCCATGGCAACCAGCCTCCAAGCCTGGATCAACTGACTCAGACTCAGGGGGCTCACACTACAGGGCTAAAAATAGCATTGTAGATGTTGGGTCAAAGAGCCCGGGCTCCAGCCCAAGTCCAAACATCTACACTGATATTTTTAGCCCCCTAGCATACGCCCGAATCAGATAATCCAGGCTCTGAGACTTGCTGCCACAGGCGGGTGGTAGTGTTTTTTTTGTTAGCAGAGTAAACGTACCTCGTGTACTGATGGGCAGAGCTGGGGTACAGAATTCTCATGCAAAAGAAAACTACAAATAACCAGTACTTTAAAATCACTGGTGCTTTTAGTATAGATAGCTCGTTTATCATCACCTATATTTTACAATGTATTATTTTAGTGAGAAAATTGTAGAGAAAACATAATTTTCCAAGAAAATCACCAAGAAACACTGCCAGGGCCTAAGGAATGCTGATGTTTAACGTTGACTCAGACAGTAGGGCTGGAAAAGACAACATGGGCCATCCAATCTGATCTCTGGCATTGTAAAGGGGCTATTCTCTACATCAACATTTCTCTAACAGTGGCCGGTGCACTATTGGTCTACAGAGTGATTGCTGGTTACACTGGCTTCTCCTGACTTAAAATTACATTTACAAGTGTCCAGGCTTAAAGGAGATCCAAGGCACCTGTAAAAAGCAGCTTGCAAGGAGGGAGCAGCAAAACCAGCAGTTTCTACTAATTTGGAAGTCACTGCAACCAGAATGGGGAAGCCTGGTGACCAGATGCAAAAGATCTGTCAATGGGGAGACAGCTAAGGGTAAGTCTATACTTGTCTATACTTACCTCCGGGTTCGGCGGTAAGCAATCGATCTTCTGGGATCGATTTATCGCGTCTTATCTAGACGCGATAAATCGATCCCGGAAGTGCTCGCCGTCAACACCGGTACTCCTGCTCCGCGAGAGGAGTATGCGGAGTCGACGGGGGAGCCTGCCTGCTGCGTGTGGACCCGCGGTAAGTACCTTGTAGTTCGAACTAAGATACTTCAACTTCAGCTACGTTATTCATGTAGATGAAGTTGCGTATCTTAGTTCGAACTGAGGGGTTAGTGTGGACCAGCCCTATGAATCACTGGTCAAACCAGAGCTTCCTATATGAGGTACTTGAACAAGGAGGGAGAAGAGAAGAGAATGTAGAGTGGGAACAGGAGACTAGTCAAATAGTGAAGGAGACCGAAGCACAGCGAATATATAGACAGTCAAAGTGAAGTGAAAAGGAGATTTTGGTAAAAAGTAAAAGGATTTTAATATTAACTGTACATGTACCAGTTCACAAGTGACTGTAGATCTTGTTGAGTTGGTGTGGATTTGTGAATGGTGCAGATTAGGAGAGGTGGCAGCCCAGGAGATAAAAGCTTGCAGAAAGTGGTCCACACTAGAATAAAGCATGAGCTTCCACACTGGTGTGTGATCTAACCTGTTCTTCAGTACGTGAAGCGATAGCGCAGCAGGAACATTTTAAAAGGATCAGATTCTATTTTTGTTTCTCCCTCAGCTTAGGTCACATAATTCAGCCTCCTTTTATTGTTCCACCACTTCCTGATGCCTGCACTTAATTCCTGTGAGCGACAAGCAGCACAGATTCTGGTCCAGGATACATTTGCCTTTTCTTTGCTTATTGTGTCTGACCTCTTTCCTTTCCGCTACCCTTCCCCTTTGCCACTCTCTTTCCTTTCCTGCTACCCCCTCAACACTCTCACTGCTTCAATATCTCTGTGTACTACATAGGATTTCAAGTCTATTGCTAGCAACAGATTCTAGAAGCAAAACTGCAACTGCTTAAAAAAAAGTTGGGGTGGAAAAAGAGCATGACCTCCACTAATCAACTAGTGTCTCCCTCTCAGACACACACAGGGAACTCCTGACTCAGGAAAGCTTGGTTCAAAACTTCAGACCCCAGAAGATGCCCCTGGTGGGTCAGCCTTCTCCTCCAGCTCCAGGGAAGAGACTGGGGAGGCAAGGGCAGTGGTGACCATCTCTGCTCCCAGAGAGAGCTAATGGAGACAGTAAAGATTCTCAGTTGTGACAGCATACAAGGCTGTCACAGCCAGGAGGAACGAATGGGTCACCAGACTTGTATGCAATGTCACACGCTAAAATGAACCTTGTTGATACTATAAGAACCCCATGGGCTGGGATTATTCATCTATCATTATCCCATTTGTCATTTTCACTTATAAGCCTCAGCTCAGAAAATAGAATCAGCACTTTTGAATAAAACTACTGAGAAACTTGCCATTACTGTGACTGAGCACTAGGTAGTGCCATCACTCAAAGAAAGCTAAGTGGGATGCATTAACAAAGCACAATCATTTCCCCTTCTAAATCTGGAAAAGGAACGGTGAGAGAGAGATCAGGATACAATTCTTACATTTATCCAGCGTATGGCTATAGTTACACCAGCCTGAGCTGTATTTACGTACAATTACGAAAAGCTATTTTTATGGCAGGAGAAAGACTTTCTAATCCTAACTCTTAATAAAGCAGTGCTGGGAGTTTACACTAATGGTCTAGTTTGGAAAATACTTGGTGCAAGGAAATATTTGATTAAAGGTAATTATAGAATTACTGCCTAAAAAGGCCCATCATTCCTCAAGTTATTTGGCGATCGGAACAATCTGATTTCTCTCACGTGATTCCCTGTCTCCCATACAGTCCTAACAGATGCAAAAGAGTGACAATGATGAGCTGCAATCAACCCTCCTTACACAGATTAAGGTAGAACCTTGAGGGTAGCACTGGAAAAATGGGACACACTTAGGGTGACCAGATGTCCCGATTTTATAGGGACAGTCCCGATTTTTGGGTCTTTTTCTTATATAGGCTCCTATTACCCCCCACCCCCTGTCCCGATTTTTCACACTTGCTGTCTGGTCACCCTAGACACACTCATGCTCTTGGCAATCCAAAAATAAATCCAATTCAGACGTCTGCTTAAATTCAACGTGTTAACAATCTACTTTAGTAAGCAATACTACATAGAGATAACTGTGTTGAATGTCATTACATACTTTGGCACCAGGCCTCTGAGGCTGTGCTTTAAACGCAGAATAGTTCCTGAGAGCCTTTCGTATCTTCAAACACTTAAAAAGTGTGATTATGTAAAACAATGCATATCTTGTAGTCCCTCACTCAGATTATGACCTAGTTTAATGTCATGTCATTTAAAAACAGCCAAATAGCTGATTTACTGATTCATTCCACTCTTGACAGAGTTTATGAAGATGACAGTGGACAATATTCAAAAATAAGCATTTTTTGTATTTTAATTATGTGTTTTGTTTTTTATTAAACAGAGCTGGAGCCTAAAGCATTTTATTACATTTTTCAGTAACCCTGGAATCATGGTCATGGGTTTTCCACCTGTTCTAAGAACAGAGAAGCTTTATAGAGGGACAGGGAAAGTGAGGAGTCCAATGATGAGACAGGATGGAGGAAACATTTCAAACATTCATGTGAAGGAAGAAAACAATTCCTCCCGCTTCCCAGGTCTGGATGAAAAATGACGGTGCATCTCCCTTTCCACTAACTGCATACACCTTCCTGACCTCCTCCTACCTCAGAGTTCAACCGTGCCCAGCTTATCAGATCTGACCTATTGCCCTTATTCACAGTATCACCATCCTGATGTGAAATCTAAGATGGCAATGCTGAGAGGGAGCAGAGAATTAGATTCATTTTTCAACTTCATTTTCCAGCTGCCTGTTGGTGTATCCTGATACTAAAAGTCATGTGCAGTCCCAGGGTAAAAGAAAGTCAAACCTTTTACACCTGGCAGGTCTCTGAGACAAGGCAGTGGACTTGCTCTGCTTCCTCCAAAATCTGAGAACAACCAAATCTGACAATACTTCACTTGACTATAAAAGCGCACTACAGTATTCCAACTCCAACAAATTATCCAGTAGGTCCCAGCCAGATGGATTCTATTTGCCACCAGTGTTCTAAATGCATACTTCTCTCAGTGGCAAGTCCTGCCCCTCCCTCCATAGATGCAGAGGATTTTCCTGTAGTGGAACCAGTGTCGTTGTGTCATACAGGGGATTAGGCAAGATTTTGGGCGTTTAGGCAAGGCATGTGCGCCCCTGTGAAGCCAGGAGCCCAGCTGCAGGGCAATTACGCAACTGGGAATGAGGGGAGGGGGATCAACTGTTATGTGGATACACGAGTCAGTTCCCACAAGTAGTGGGAAGCGCAAGTAGCGTGAGACTATTCCAGCACTGAACTGAAGATGGACTAGTGGTCATGGAGTGGCTCTGCTCCTGTAGAGTCAATGGGATGTCAAAAGAATTTCCTTCCCTCATCCCAGAGGAAGGACGGTTCAGGCTACGCTCTAGGCAAGGGACCTGGTCTTCAGGCAGTCCACACCCCTTAACAGGGCTGCCTGCTGACAGAGGAAGGGAACACTGGCTTACATCTGACATACATTTGGTAGGTTTTGTTGCCCGCTATAAGGGCCAGAAAATAGTTTTTCTCCTCAACAAACTTACACCACAGGCTCTATAGAAACTGGTGGGTAAAAGTTCCTCACTCGCTAGGGAAAGTGTCTACTTTGCTACAGGCAAGTCTATGTCAAAGCTTTTGCATATCCCACTGCCTTCAGAAATACCTAAACCCTAACTATCCTCTCTATGCTCCACAACTAAGCAATCTGAATAGGTTATTATAATAGCCCCTGCCTTGATTTCTCCCTCCCCTCTGTCTCTCCTGTATGCCCTCCAGCTTCAGCCCTCTTCACTACACTGAAAATACCCTTATCAAGGTTTCTAACAACCTTTTCTTGGCTGAGCTGTGGAACCAGTACACCATTCACTTCACCCCTGATTTTCCTGCAGCCTTCAGTACAGGTGATTTTCTTCTCTTCACCACCTGTGCTCTCTTGGCCTTCTTCCTACCTCTCTAACAGTTCTTTTAGGAATTTCTTCTCCCTTTCCCTCTTTCTATTGGAGTCCCTCAGGGCTCTGTCTTTGGTCCTTGCTCTTCCTCTACACTTTATCCCTGGGTGATCTCATCTGTTCACATGGTTCCAACTATCATCCCTATGTTGAGGGCTCACAAATCTAGCTTACTACACTTGACCAGTCTCCCACGTAGCCAAATGTTTTTCTGGCATATTGTCTGGCACAGCCTGTTGCCAGTACAATCTTGGCATGGCCAAAATGAGCTGAGTTTCTTTTCCACCCCACATCCTCTCCACTTCCAATTTTCTCTGTTGCTGAGGACAACTCCAGCCTCCCTGTCACTATGGATCTCACCCCTCAGGGTCACCCCTGGCACCACTTTCCCCTTTGACACATCCATGCGGTTACCAAGCCTCCACAAAGTTGAAAAAAAAAATCAGATATTTCCTATCTCTGCCAGCTAAAATACTTGTCCATGACCTGGTCATCCCCTGCCTGGACTATGGGAACATCCTCCTCCCTGAAACCCAGACCACCTTCCCAAAGTCTGTCCAAAACACAACTGCTAATTCAGATCATGTCAGTCCCCTGTCTGAATCCCTCTTGCACAGCGTATCAGGTTTAAACCTCTCAACTTGGCCTTCAGAGCTTTGCACAATCCTGATCCACCAGGACCTTGTTTTGTACTGCATCACCTTCCCTTTGCCCCTCTCCGGCATCATTGTCCTTCAGGCCTTTTAAACCTCCAATCTCTGTGTGATGAGCCCCCTTCCTCTGTTTGTTCAGATCCCTCCTAATGGCCCAAGTCTGTGTTACCCACAGCCATTAACATGTGTCAAATGCCTTTTCTATCCACATTTTTAAGGAAGGGAGAGTAGGAGTAAGAAAGCAAGGAAACAGAAGGGAGAAAATGTTTAAACACACATCCCCTCTTCTGGTGCTCCCAAGCTCATCTCACCTTCTATGTTATTTAAATTCCAAATTCCTCTGTGCAAGAACTCCGTCTTCCACAGGGCTGAGCACAGATGCGAATAAAAATATTAAGTCAAGATTACAAGAAAACTTAGCTAAGACTCATTCTCTCTGGGGTTTCTAGCCTCTCTTTCAAAATCAAGGGAGCATCCCTGTGAACATGGGTTATTTCTATGAAAAAGGTCAATTTAAACTCTCACATTTTTCAATTCCAGCTCTCTCTCAAACTTTCTTTGCAGCCTAGGAACTTACCGGCCTCAGTTTCCTCATCAGTGAACACAGATGATACTTGCTTGTTTACTTCACCAGGTTGTTGTGGGGATTAGTTAATATCACAACAGTACTCTGAAGATGAAAAGCACCAGGTGTTCTGTACAACAGGCTTCTGTACAATACCCCATCCCTTTCAATCCTCACCCCGCCTTTTAACCACTCTCAATCATATCTACACCTGGATCTTTCTGACCTGTTTTTTCCAGCAGTGGTGTAAACTCAAATGTAGGTGTGCTATTGCTAACGTGGCTGTTTCTTATTAAATACCATAACCTTTAGATTCCTGATGTAATGCCAGTGCTCAATCTTTACTAGAAGGTGTATCTATACTGAAAATATTCTTTTTTCAGCAATGGTGCAGCTGCATCCATTCTACCAATGGTACAAGCTCTTGCTTAGACTGGGCATACAAACTTGTACCACATCATCTGATTCTGCTGAAAAATGGTAAGAAGTTCCATATGGTAGATGAGCCCTTCACAGCAAGACTGTGCTGTGACACTGCATCAGGAATCAAGCGACTGTGGTATTTGATATGAAATAGGAAGTGGTGAACAAGTTTTCGAGCACGTTCACAGTACGTTTTCTTTACCCTGAATACCACCACAGCAAGGTTTGTGCTAATTTCCTACTAATATTCTCAAACAGGAGTTAGCAAGTAAAAACTGAGTAAATGTGCTTCAAAACTGACCCTTTATATGGAAACTCTGCATGCACAAAGAATCAGATAATGCAGCATAAAGTTTTCTGATTTTTCATCACATCCTAGAACAGAAATTGCTGGACTCGCACCTACATTTAGAAATTGAATGAAACAGACCAATTTAATAGTGCTTTTACTAATTTAATTTAATAGTGCTAATTTTCTAAATTTAATTTAATAGTGCTTTTACTTCCTTGTAGTGCAGGATTTTAGGCACAACAAATGGCTTAAAAAACCTCTAGAAAATAATTTCTGTACAAAGTAGGAGATCAAGTGACAAAGTATTGCGTGTGAATGTTCTGAATACACAAATATAGAAAAACCTAATAATGTTTTCTTTAAACAATATAATAACACATATACAGTAAGACTTATCAAAGCTTTTTACAAACAAAAGTTAAATCTCTCAGAACTACAGACATAGGCAAATCAGTAGGGTCCCATTTAATAAAGAAGGAAACTGAGATGGAGGCATACTTCCTTATGACATCTGTTTTCTAGGATACACAACGATATAATATAACCTAACTCAAAAGGTTTCAAAGCCAAGAAATAGCATCAATATGACAACTGTATTTGTCTGAAAATTCTGTTCCTAGAGTTACAAGGAACACATGAAATTACTAAAACTAAAAGATCAGAAGGGGGGAAAGAAATCTTTTTTTTTTTTTTTTTAGTTTGCTTTGTGTATTTCACAGCACTTTCATGGATATTTTCAAAGTTATTCCTCAGTGAAAATCAATGGGATTTCTGCTTCTAAATTCATTAAGCATTTTGAAAATCTCCCCTTTTGCTTAAAGTCATCTTCATTATTTATCTGATAAGTCGCATGCACTAGCGGGAAGTGCATGCACAGAAATAGGCACAAGAGTTAGACTGGGTCATATTTGGTATGGTTCTTGGGCTTGTTCAGAAACCGCTTTTGAAAAGACTTTTCTAAACAACACAAAGTAAAAAATCTGAATAAATCCTTCAAAAAAGATTTTTTAAAAGTCTGGCTATGATATCAGAATATACTACTGAAAATTGATTGTTTAAAAATCATCCAGTTTAAAAAAAAAAATCACTTGACAGTATCCTTTTAATTAGTGATGCTAAAGAATCAGAGCTAAACGTCACAAAAGAGCCTCACTAACTTATACTAACAATAATTACTGAATGTTGTGAATTAGTAAACCAACAACAAAAAACAAGGATAATGAATAACTAAAGATGCTTTCTTTGGACATGACGACAACACTTCATTATATGCTTATGTTTGTGGCATTTTATTCAAAAAGTGGGGAAAGGTGCCTTCAAATATAAGTAATTTGCCAATAAAAATAATGTGTCAGAGAATTAATTGAGCTTTCTAGAATGAAAGACTTCTGGCACAAAAATTATAAACCAAGCTTGACCTACCTGAATGGGTCCTACTGACATCAGCAGGTTTTTCAGTTGGACATCAGTAGTTGATGAAGAAAGCCCTTCAACTGACACAACACAGGGCTGAGGTTTGCACTCCACCACTCGCAGGTTCTGTTTATTTGGCATCAAGCGTCCTCGGCCCATCTGGCCTGCTACTCCTCTGCCTCTCCCATGCATAATGACCTGCCAACAACAAAAGTAACAGTATTTTGATTTCCTTAGTTACTGCTTCTGTTAAGTAACTTTGACAGATAATATGAAAGTTAACCATTTATTTAAAGACTGGATTAAAGTACATGTCGATAAAAAGCAGCATGTCACGGTTTGCTAATTTAAAAGGCCACATGTTAACATATTTATCTGCATCTTATCCAAATATCTCCCAAAATTACAAGAAGTTATAATGGGTATAAAGTCTGCCTTTGCATTTTGATGTGGGTTTACAAAGCAATCGAGCACCTCATGCCAAAAACTAGAGTCTACTCTTCTTCGCGGTAATTGCATCATATACATGTGATCAGCTCTAACATTTTGGGATGGGTCAGCAAACAACTTTTTGCCCCCTCCCCTTCCCAGACCTCAAACCAGATTCACTATATGGGAAGGGGAGGCAGGCCCTCCCCAGTCTCCACTGCTACAGAATGTTGCTCAATAGACCATGCTAACTATTACCCTGAATTTCCCCTCTTTTTTTGAGGAGAGTCCACAGTGGCTGATCTATAGCCAGGAACTGGAAAGAATTTGAGGAAAAACTCCAGCCTGATTTGTAGGGCTTGAGAGTCACTCAGGCTGCTGCCAATCTCAGCCACAAATTGATTAATTCCCTTTTCCAAACAAAAGTTTCCAGGGACCCAGAATTCACTGGCCTCATCGGCTAGCCCTGAGCAGCTTTTTGGAAGTGAATGAGGTGGGAAGGCAACCTATGACTCTTAGGGAAAGTCACCATCAAGCTTTTAACCCTAGTAACTGGTTTATCAATATCATCTCCATAATGAAAACCGCAAGCAATTTTTAGAGAAAAGAGGAGACTAGCTTTCACACACTTCTAAAACCAACACATTATTGGAGAGCCCCGGCCCTAAAAGCTGGCTCTCATAGGAATCTTATAGTACTGATAGCAATATTGACTAAGATTTAATGCAGTACCTCACGCATAATGCACTTTTGCAGCTGCATAGATTTTTTTTTATATTTGCTGCAGAATTCTGTTTCAGAATCTAAGCTTCCATTATAGTAAACAAAAAAAATAAAATATAGGTCTCTAGGCTCTTACAATTGCAAAGACAATTTTCAAAACGTAAGCCAAATGTAACCAAAGCCTTAACATCTGCCTGATTCTGCAGACAGTTTGAAACATTAGCTATGAGAGATGTGAACTGGTTCAGGTTATCTCACTGGGGAGATAACATGGAAAATTAATGAGGACCCTCCCTAAAATGTAAACATGCTAACTATTTGACTGCTGATTATTTTAGGAGAAACTTCAAGTCAATGTTCTTTGCATTATCATTGGATGTAGTGTGGATGGTGTGATGGGATCCAGTGGGGTTTTTGTCAGGTTGGGGTAGATACCGTCAATCACTGTTTAATTTGGGGACAGCACAAAAGCTGAATATTAAAGGAATAAACACACTACTGATTGCACTGGACCAGATGAAGAGGTGAAAACTATAGGGAGAAGGGAAGTGTGCATTATTCTGGGGTTCTTGCTGTAGAATTCATGTCTAATTTGATGCACAGTGCTTGGGTCTTGAGTCACTGTCAGAAACATACTTATAACAACTAAAATTAAATATCCTAATATTAACCCTGGCTGGCAGGACAAGATGAAACAGCAGAGAAGATAATATCTAGCAGCATTACACCAGTTCTTGAGCTTGATTCTTCAGTTGTCTCTGGCAAATATAATTAACATCAGAAGACTAAGAGCTTTTGAGGAAGCTAAATATGAGTTAACACTAACGCTGTTGCAAAAAAAGCAAACATCATTCTGGGATGTATTAGCGGGAGTATTGTAAGCAAGACACAAATAGTAATTTTTCTGCTCTACTCCATGCTGATTAGGCCTCAACAGGAGTATTGTGTTTAGTTCTGGGTGACATTTCAGGAAAGATGTGGACAAATTGGAGAAAGTTCAGAGAAGAGCAACAAAAATGATTAAAGGTCTAGAAAACATGATCTATGAGGGAAGATTGAAAACATTGGGTTTGTTTAGTCTGGAGGAGAGAAGACAGAAGGGACATGATAACAGTTTTCAAGTACATAAAAGGTTGTTAGAAGGAGGAGGGAGAAAAATTGTTGTTCTTAACCTCTGACGATAGGACAAGAAGCAATGGGCTTAAATTGCAGAAAGGGCGATTTAGATTGGACATTAGGAAAAACTTCCTGTCAGAGTGGGTAAGCACTGGAATAAATTGCCCAGGGAGGATGTGGAATCTCCTTCATTGGGGATTTTTAAGAACAGGTTGCACAAACACCTGTCAGGAATGGTCTAGAATGGATAATACTTAGTCCTGCCTTGAGTGCAGGGGACTGGACTAGATGACCTCTCGAGGTCCCTTCCAGTTCTATGATTCTATGAAATAACTCCTTTCCTCAGGAGAAATGTCTTCCAAGTGCCGCTCCTTCTGAAATTTACAGGAACTCAAGGATATTCACCCTAAAGAACAGGAAATGCCCTGCAGCAACGGCAGAAGGCTCCAGAACAGTAGGCAGTGCAATGTTTGGCTCAACTTAGGCGAACTGCAAGTAGACATTTGTTTTGCTTTAACTTACTTTCATGTGGTGAATGCCATCATTCCCCAGAAGGTGGGGGACAAGCACAGAAGTAATTAAACTATTTTAAAAAAAATATAATATATTTTCCCTCTAAAATTCTCTTGGCACTTTCAGGTTCACAGAGAATGCATCAGTCAGTGATCTTACAAATACTATAGATGGCAAAGAAATTTCTGGTACCTGTGATATCGGAGACTCATGTATTATGGAGGGTTTCTCAAACTTCATTGCACTGTGACCCCCTTCTGACAACAAAAATTAATACATGACCTCGGGAAGGGGGATTGAAGCCCCAGATGGGGGGGGGGGGAGGGGGGGGGGGAAAGGGAGGACAAAGTCAAAGCCCGAGCCCTGCCACCCCGAGCTGGGGTGTGGGAGGGGGGCAAAGCTGAAGTCTGAGCCCCACCATCGTGGCGTGGGGGCCAAAGCTGAAGCTAGAGGGCTTCAGCCCCAGGTGGGAGGCTGCATCCCGAGCCCAGCTGCCCAGAGCTGAAGCCGAAGCCTGAGCCCCAGCCCCACCACCCATGGCTGAAGCCCTTGGGCTTCGGCTTCAGTCCTGGGCAGTGGGGCTCAGACTTTGGCTTCAGGCACAGGCCCCAGCAAGTCTAATGCCAGCCCTGGCGACCCCAGGGTCACGACTCACTTTGGGGTCCCGACCCACAGTTTGAGAACCACTGAATTATAGGATCTCTTCAGTGAAGATGACAGTACCAAGGAGATCACACAAATAGAGAGCCTTGTTAGTGGGGAATTCAGCAAATGTGTTCTGAACTGAATTTTTGTGTTTGCTTTGGAGGTCAATTTTAATGGTCTACTCCATACTGCTATTGTTATACAAGAGGTGCTGAGCTCCTTTCAGAACCAATAGCTGACTTTTTTTTTTTTTTTTTGCTTAAAACTTACACAAACTTGAACCAACTATAGAATATTCAGTATTAGAGGGATGGTTCCTTGTTTGAGTCCAAAATAGAAAAGTCATAGCATGGAAGAAAAATAAAGAAGCTGCCTGGTCCACCAAGAAATCTATACCTCACAAAAGTACTATTTTACTGACCGCCCCATAAAGGTTCCTTGTGTCAGTATTCTCCATTTACAAAATGTTTACGTTAGTGGAGGTCCAAATACTTATTCTGTGCTGAAGGGAGAATGTTTTGACAAAGGGTTATACGGTATAGCAGTACCATCTAATATAGCCTAACACATGAACCAGAAAGCAATAAGATGCCAGAGGTACTTTGGGAAAATTACCACCACTATCTCATACTTTATTAGTATTCCAGGATTTAAACATAGACATAGGTTTTGAGCAGGACTTTTACAAACAGAGGTTTACCCTACTTAGTTTTACCCAGGCAGTAAGCAACATAACATGCTTAATAATTTTAATAGAGGAAACATAGTTATAAAAACTTAATTTAGATCTATAATTCTAGTGGAAAATACCACCAAGGCAGTGCTAATCCTTTGTCCACCAGACATATACACAGAATAAGTAGCCTAACTTGGGACTGCTTCTGGGAGGAGAGAGTAGTTCAGTCTCCATATTCATTCAATCTTTGACATCTCTACTCATAATGCCAAAAAACATGCTAGACACTTGTCAGTTGTGATAATGATTTTCGAGTAGTGGATATTCCTCTACTGGAATACTGGCCTGATATCACTTAACAGAATTTACGCAGGCCACAGAACCACAATAAGATCAGAACTTTCAGGCATTACTAACCTGGGCTGGAGTCAAACAAGTATCCTGTAGGTTAAAAGCTTTATATCCCCTTATCAATTTCCTGAGTCATCCAGCCCCCCATTAATAATTTTACCTGGGCAAGTTATAGTTTAAATTTCTTCAATGCTGGTAAGGATTCTGGTTATTTCGTAAACAATGCTAACATTAATATAGCAACAAATTCAGCAGATAATACAGACCCTAGCAGCAACAATGCATCTAAAAATCACCTTTTTAGCTGGATGAATCCCCTGGATGTTTTTGACTCCTTGTGGAACTGTTGAATGTATCTGAGCCTGCTGCTGTTGTTGCTGCTGCTGCTGGAGTGGTCCCTTCGTCAATGTGACCTTCCGCACTGGCTGCTGTCTCAGTTCTGGAGGTTGTTGGAGGCGTTGGGGCTGGCCCTCTGGGTGCACAAAGCCAACATTCTCCCCCTCCTGCTGAAATCAAAACCAGAACATGCTGTTCAGTACCTATCTACTCAATGCAAACATTCACTTCCTGTGAGACCTGCTGTGGAGAAGAACTTTGTTAGCGCACAGAGGATTAGAAGAACACAGACTTGCATATTAAAATCAAACTAGTGTCTGCAAGAGAAGGGTGTATGGTACACACTTCAGCTAGGAACTATATTTAGTTTAAAAAATCCATAATGCAGGAAGTACAAAGTATTACACCTGGTATGATATTAAATTCACTGTGTTTTTCAATTATTTCCTTTCAGTGGACAGTGAAAATGTCCTATTATTTATCCAAGGACCCACCTATTCATTCTTCTCTACAATTCTAGCTTTTCAGACTATACATTTACATTCCGTTAACTACATTTTTTTAAGAGACAAATATTCTAGACTCGAGAAGAGCAAAGCAGCCTGAACGAAGCAAGAACCAGTCTGAACCTCTATGCATCTTTCAACCAAGCAAACCTTCCCAGACTAAAGGTTGGTGATTTTTATTAAGTGCATCTTTATGCTGCCTATTTACAGCCAAAATAAGCTTCTAAGTAGTCTCCTCCCCTCTAACAATGACCAATATTAGAGTAGTTTTCTCTTCCAAGTGTTTTTATTTTTTCTCCCTTAAAAAAATAAAAAAATAAAAACAGAGGTGACAAACCATGTCCCTGTCCCAACCTCTGAAGTCATATATGGAAGTACTACAGTCTTCCCAAAACGAGCTGTCTCTGCAATTCAAGCTTGGGATGAGAGGAGGGGTGGAAGAGGAGCCTGGAGAAAAGAGTAGAGGTGCGCAGCGGCTCAGCTACTTCCACCCAAGGAACCGGTGGTTCTCTCACATGGATACATGTCCACCTTTCCCAGATCAGATATGGCCAAGTTTACAGTCACCATACACAATTTTCTGAAGATTACACACAGCAAAAGGCAACATAATTGTCTACTATGGGAACCTGAGAAGGCACTAGGCAGCCTCACAATTATAAAGTGTTTCAAATGGAGGATCTAGCTTGCAATGCTATGCAGCAACATTAACAGTTTAAGGGGACTCCCGTCAAAACACTCAATATCTGTTACTGTTACAGAATAGTAGAGAAAAGGCTACTCACCAGTAACTATGCTTGAGTATATATTGCCTCTGTAGACCCACACTCAGAATACTCATTCCCACAGAACTGCTAACTCAGAACCACTGAGAAATGCAGTGCCTGTCATGGCTGCATGAGCACCCCCCCCTCACTGATCTGAATATTCTAGAAAACCAAGGTAACAGAAGGGCCCCGCAGCATCAACTACTCAGTTTCTTTCGCTAATTCAAAGAATCTACAGAAGGTCTCAAAGAAGAGGGGAAGAGGATGGATGAGCAGAGGTATTAAGACCTGAACAGCAATTACTGGAAAACAGTCTCTCTCTGGGAATCTACAAAGGTAATTCCGAACAATCTGGGAGATTAATGCCCAACCCCTAGAGGAAGTCAGATGATTAAAGGAGAACTGCCTAACACACCCAAAACAATCACTGCAATGAAGTACCAACCAGGGTGTCATGATGCACAAATGTGTACACATACACAAACTGGCTTCACAAATTTCTGTGAAACAAACATCATGTGACTTGCCATAAATTGTCCAATTTAGTAGAATGAACTGAGTCTTTAAACTAGAATGCAAGTGAATACAAAATCTAATCCATTTTGAAAGCATTTGTTCTCACGGTTCCCTTTCCTCCCTCCTTTTGACTTGTTACCAAAATCTACGAATAACTTGGGGAATTAACAGAAGGGTTTCATCCTAACTTGTCAACTTCTTACTGATTAGGACAGAACATACAAGGTTTTGGGAAGAACAACAGGTCTATATAGTCTGAAAGTCAGTAACTTTTTGATAAAATCATGATTGAGGATTTCATCTCAAGGGATATTCCAAAAGGAAAATAATTAACTGAAACCCATAACTTGCTCATTCTTCGTACTGGTTTTATACCAGAAGGAAACATTCAAGATCAGGTAGGTTCTCTTTTCAAACTCCTCTTGTATGTTTGCTGAAATGCCTGACAAATGCACTCAGATACGGGCAAAAAATTGAAGCAAATACTTCAGATTATCAAAGGTGACAATTTTTTAAAGTGAATAAACGAAGTATCTTGGATAGCTTAAAGGTCTTGAATTAAACATTATGGCAGCTAGAAAATTATGATGTCTGCATCAACACAGAGCAAGGAACTAGGATCCTAAAATGGCTTCAGATGCAAGAATCAGGACTGACAAAGCCTGACCTGATGGTTAAATGCCTGCTGGGAGGGGGAGAAAGAGACTTAAACAATGCTCTCTTTTCTTACAAGTCCAAGATATGAACCCTATATATAGGGAACACTACCTCAGAGTGTGAGGAATCCAGAGATACAAGAGGCAGTAGTATCTGGCATGCTGATGCATCATGGATATTTTACAATCAGACAACAAAAATTGGGGATTGGTCCTGCTTTGAGCAGGGGGTTGGACTAGATGACCTCCTAAGGTCCCTTCCAACCCTGATATTCTATGATTCTATGAACATACACCTCTTCAAATGGGCCTGTTTAAAAGACCCAGGAAAGACCAATGCTCAACTACTGGGGCCCACATATCTCACAATGAAACTGACCAGACTGAAAGATGAATCCAAGCAATACAAAATCTTTAATGGCATGGAGTCAACCTAATGCAGCAACATGGCTTCACAATCTTGCAGAATTCTAATCGCTAAAGCCCAAACAATGGGGAATTTTCTAACAATTTAACTAAGCTTAAACTATTTAGAGAAAAATGAAAAGTTATAAAAAGAAATGAAGAAGGCGCACTAACTCAAATACACCTGAAAGCAAAAAAAGAAGTGATACCCACAACTACCCCTGGCAAAGGAGAAAGAAGGGCAGCTGGATCCAAAATCTATTTTTATAGCCTTGTTCTAAACGTTTAGGATTTCCACAGGTCCCCTATGCACAGGGCCGGCTCTAGCAAAAAAAAAAGAAGAAAAAAAAAGAAAGGGCAGCTGAACTGCCGAAGCGCAAAAAAAAATAAATTACGGCCGCCCCACGAATCCCAGGACTGCCGCCCCTTACAAGGGGCCACCCCAGGCATGTGCTTTCTCGCCTGGTGCCTGGAGCCGGCCCTCCTTATGCAAGCCCAAATGGTTATTGCTTTTCTAGATGGCTTGGAACTCACAGTGAAGGAGTACCATGCATGTGACGAGGGGGCTGTACAGCAGCAGCTCTCGAAAGAAACGTGTGTGTGTGCATTAAAACTATTTGGAAGCTAAAGGACTAACAGCCCCAGCCCCAGTTCATTGCAAGCCAGCAACAAGTCATTTCTTTTTTCTTTGCATAACTATTCAAGATTTTAACTTAAGATGGTATCACTGTCTGTCTTTGAGGAGTTCAAGAGAAAATATTGCTTCCAGGTCAGCACTTCCCCAGGAGCAAGCAAGCAAAGGCTTGTAAAATGAATTTGTCTTAGTACTATTCATTTCAGTTTGTTACAGACATAGTTGATCATAGACACATTATCCAACCCAAAAAATGTAGCTCAAGGTGAAAATGAACAAAGTGTATGTGTTAATATGTTTATATCACAGTTCAAATATTAGAATCATTATTCACATCATGCTCTAAGTCCAATTCCTTACATTGGACACAATCAATGTCAGATTCCACAAGTTCAGAGTCTGAAAAACTAAGCCGGTAATGCTGATACATCAACTACACATACTTCAGAGTCAGAACATTTGGACTTCATGCTACAGAAATAATTACCAGATCATTTATCCCTGATGGGGATACGGCATCAACTTCAAAAAATTTTTGCATACTACCTACACAGGAAAATATAAACATAAAACACATGCTGGCTCCTAATTCTCCTTCCAGGGGAAACATTAAGGTGGGATCCAGAGGGCAAATACATACAGTAGTGGAGTTTCTAATCTGCATATTAAAATCGGGAAAGGTTCTCTGGTTCATGGTAGAATGGTAGATAGAAGAGGGTGGTGGTGTTGAATCCCACTCGATGCTAGACTCTGTGATGCCTGGGCCCGAGCAGATGGTTGAGCTGTTGAAGAATCAGGCCCACAGATAGGGTGACCAGACAGCACGTGTGAAAAATCGGGACGGGGGTGGGGGGTACTAGGAGGCTATATAAGAAAAAGACCCCAAAATCGGGACTGTCCCTATAAAATCGGGACATCTGGTCACCCTATCCACAGACTGTAGAAGGGTAAGGCTGAGATGGTAGTGTCTCTAGTATATCCTAGCATAACTGTTAAGTCTCTTAATTCTTGCTGGTTTTTCTTATAAGCAAAAATAAAAATTTGACAACTTCTTACAAATATTCTGGTTTAACCCTTTTCACCAGCCTATTTTTGATTTATTAAAAAAGTTTTTAACACCCGGGGTAAAAGAAAGGGGCTAGCAAGCCCACGCATCATTTTAACTTTTGTCCTCAAAATCTATTTTGATTTTAAAAAGTTCATAAACACACTTGACTTTTGGGATATGTATTTTACTACCAGATCTTGCAAAGAGATGTCTATCATTCATTTACTCTATCATAGACAATTTGATGCACAAAGTTTTGACACTTCAGGTGAAATTTACCCCTATCCACACAGCCAACACATGGCTATGGACCACAAATCCACTTAAATCCTATACTACAAATCCACTTAAAACCTATAAGGAGGACTTAATTGGGATGATTTAAGTGGTGAACGGCTTCTGCCCAGGGGAGAATTTCATCCTTCGTTTAAATACCAATAATGAAAAAATATTTTCTTGAGATATTGGCTCCCCCTTAAACTCTAAAGCACAAACCATTTTTCCCCTTCACAATTTGAATTATCAAGTTTTTATCCAAGGCTTGTTCCCCAAATTGCTAACTTACAGTCAGGCGTGAACATTACTGGTCAAAACCCTGAAAACCTGGGTTTAAACGGCAGTCATGACAAAAGCTGCTTTGTGTAGCAAGAGCTCTATCTGTTCACCTGAAAGTCTTTGGAACACAAGGGAAACTGGTTATTTGCCAAAGAAAAATGCTCTTAAAAGTCACCTGACATAAAAAACCTATCAGTTCTAAATACTGAATATAATTTAAAAATGAAAACTCAAAAGGAATGAGCACGTGGATTTGGTCTATATTATGAATATTTTTTCAAACTTCTAATGCTCAAGAACATATTTGCGAAGTAGTCTAAAATAGTGCAATGAACAGAAATGGTTTCATTCATGCATGCCAGTGATGTTAAATCAGATGTGTCAGATATAGATTATGACCATATTTCAAAACGGTCACTATATAATATTTCAGTTGTTTATTTAATCAATTCTTTGCATCTTCAGAAATTTAAAAGTCATCCTGTCTTAACTGAATATAAAAATATGAGTTCTATAAAGGGAGGGTTTTTTTTGTTTTGTTTGGGGGTTTTTTTTGGTTGTTTTTTTTTTAAGAGTGGTGCCTGAATTTAGTAAGCTACGGCATTGTACTCTATCAGGGATGTTATGACAGTTTTACAATACAGATGAAGTTTGTTTGCCACCAACATTAGCAGGACAAATTTATTTATAACAAATGCTTTAAAAATGTACTGATAAAAATGCCCATTGATACTGTCAGTGCTTCTTGCAATTTGACAGATCAAATCTTATTTTCATTCTTAAACCCCATGAAGGAGCGATATCACCAACTTGCATTCTGTAGTGAGCAAATTGATTAATCCCTCTCTATAGAAATCTCAACTCTTGATTACACCTATCAGACGTTAAGCAGCATTATTCTAGAGTGACAACACTTGACAAATTCCCCAACCATTTTTCTCAGCCTTTGTGGCCCTGCTAGCTTGTATTAACCCTGATGAAAAATTAATTTTCCTTATCTTCTGCTAAACCCCAAAATCCAAATCCGCAAAACTGGCAACTCTTTCTGTAAAGGTATTATGAAAACCTCTAAAAGATTAATTGCATGTCTTCAGGTGACATTAAATTAATTTCTATACTCATGACAGACATTTGATACTCCGCACTGAGAGGACAGATAACATTGTCAGGATACACAGAAGGACAGTGGTATAGTGTCCCAGGGCAGCCTCTTATGCATTCTCCTTTCGATAAGGCCATACTTCACTGTCACTGGCACTGTTACTGATCTTGCAGCCCATAGACCTCACTGCACAGGTTTCTATTAACTACTACAATGCTGTGTCTATCCATGTGATCTTTAAAAAGCTAATTCAAAAATCACCCAACAGTAAATGGATGTGCATGTTGCAAAAGCACTTCACATATCAACCTAAGATTATTTACTTTAAGTATCACATGCATAAAAACACAGATTCTAATATGCTCACCTCATTCTGCGGGCCTATTTGTTTAACATACACCATAATTTAAACAAAGCATGTCTTAAATCTTATCCCCAAAACCTCAAAGCCCCAAATGGTCTTTGTAATTGATTTTCCTTGGGTAAAAAAAAAAAGAAATACTCCATATGCAGTTTAAAAGTCAGTATTTCCAGAAAAAAAAGTCACTTTATAGATCAAATCAGTTGAGAGAGAAAATACCTATTAGATCATTAAAGTCATCCTCCTTCAATGGCAGAAGATAGTCACTATATTTTATCATATATCTACAGTATATAGGTCTCTGTGTGTAAATAGATTTTAAATTGATACTACAATTGGTTATAGTCAAAAAGACTAAAGTCCACACTGTGATGCTAACACAGCACTGTGATACACAAAAATAAACACCATAAAAACAAAGCAAAACCACTGATATGTACTCTAAAATGTAAGGAAAACAGCAAATCAATAGTCCAGGACATTTATCAACAGTATTAGCAGAACAATAGGTGTCAGACAAAAAGAAACTCTTATATACCACTTTTTATCTGTAGATACTGAAAGTACTTTACAAAGATGGCAAATATTTTTCCCATTCTAAAGACTGGGAAACTAAGGCATAAGGCATAATTACCAAATATCGCACAAGTCAGTGGCAGAACCACCACAGGTCTTCAGACTCAAGTTCAGTGTTCTTCCTGACTGGGACATACCTGATGCTGGTCATTACTTTTTAAATGAAAGAACAGCAACAATACATTGATTGAATACAACTCCCACTTTGCTCCCTCCACCCATATTGGATCATAGCCATCTCTATTTAAAAGAGAAATTCAGTACTGATGAGCAATCTAAGACAGAACTTAATTATCTAAATTCCAGCTATTTACTCACACACACAAAAAGAAAAGTATATGCCTGGCAGACAAAAGGTTAGATTAAGTATGACTCAAATCAAATAACTGGATGACCAGTCAAGCAGTCTCCATTTATATTGAAGGAACTGACCTTTTCTAACTCTCGGAGCATTAAAACAGATGTTTGAGGAAATGTATATTTTCCCCCCTATGATTTCTAAAATTTTGATCATGAAGCAAGCTTACTCAGAACAAATATACACAGAGATAATACCATACAAAACAATGTGGCCAGAAAAAAAAATCGACTATTTCTATTCCCAGCATAACCGCATTCCCTTTCCAGCTCAGTACAAAAGGAGACATGTTTCAGTCAAACTACAGAAGGGCATTCAGTGTACTGAATACCCTGGATGCCTCCTTCAAACGTGGGCTGAAAATTGCCTTGCTTGGCCTCTGCCTGAAAGTGTATGTTGTTGTTCATAACTGCAGAGGCTGTAGCACAGACAGGGTTAGACAACAATGGTAAAAGGGCATGAGCCTTATCTACGTTACAGCTTTAGCCATTACTATGACTGCAGTTACTGTGCAAATGGTGCTTAAAGAACGAGGAGTACTTGTGGCACCTTAGAGACTAACAATTTTATTTGGGCATAAGCTTTCATGGGCTAAAGCCCACTTCATCAGATGCATAGAGTGGAACATACAGTAGGAAGATATATCTATCTATATATACAGAGAACATGAAAAGATGGGGGTTGCCATACCAACTCTAAGAGACTAATCAGTTAAGGTGAGCTATTATCAGGAGAAAAAAAACTTTTGTAGTGATGATCAGGATGGCCCATTACAAACAGCTGACAAGCAGGTGTGAGTAACAGTAGGGGAAAACTTCAGTTTGTGCTTACTTTAGTAGGGTAGAATCAACCTCTGAGTTATTGAGTGTTGTATGGGAAATTCCCCAATAAAACGTAAACATAACTGCAAAGATACAGTAAAATCAACTAAGTTTGAAACTTGCTATGTACATAGCCTTCACTGAGTTACAGTGCCTCTACTTTAAAATCTACCTCCTTCAACCAAAAACAATGCACTGTTTTAAGCAATAGAAAAAGATCAATTCAGAGCAAGTACACTGGGCATTTATTATTTCAGCAGAGGTAAAGAAAGCCCCATAATACAGATTTCATAGAATACATGGTGTGTAGTATGCATACTGCTATTGGGACACGTTTTTGGATGGAGAAAAGGGGTTTTACAAGGAAAATTACTGTTTTGGGGGTAGAACATCCATTCAAAATGCTAGGGGCTACCAAACCATAGAAGTTGGTCACTATTTTGTTTCTCCAGTTGTGCAGTACGTCTTTCAAAGAAAATCTCCATGTCAGGCATTTCTATTGGAAAACCTCTATAAGTACCGTATATACTCGTTTATAAGCTGAATATTTTTGGTAAGAAAGTGACGCAACAAAGAGCGGGGGTCAACTTATAAACGGGTTCACACCAAAATTTGATGATTTTAAAAACTCTATGGAATTATTGAATTGAATTGAATATCTAATACATTGTCGTTTTGTTTACCTGGAGCGCCCGCAGGCATGGAGCCCCTCAGCTCCCTGTGGCCACAGATCGCCATTCTCAGCCAATGGGAGCTGCGGGAAGTGGCTGGGAACGGCGAACTGCGCTGTTCCATTGGCTGGGAACAGCGAGAACTGTGGCCACAGGGAGCTGAGGGGCTCCATGCCTGCGGGCGCTCCAGGTAAACAAAACGTCCCGACCTGCCAGCGGCTTACCCTGACGGGCAGGAAGCCAAAATTTGCCAACCCCTGAAATATAGGTTGGCTTATAGAAGGGTCATACAGTTTTTGCTATTTTTACCTATCCATCTTGAGGGGTCGGCTCATAAATGAACGGGCTAATGAACGAGTATATATGGTAGTTCTCTCTCCGTCTAAGTCAGTCAGCTTTTTAATCTTGATTCTTAAAGCACACCCATCACTGAAATATCTGAGCACCAAAATGAATATTGAGCAGGTTTAAAACAAAACAAAAGGAAGTACTTCCCACGTTGAACAGTCAACCTGTGGAACTCGTTGCCAAGGGCTGCTGTGAAGGCCAAAATTATAACTGGGTTCAAAAAAAGAATCAGATACATTCATGGAGGATAGATCAAGGACACAACTCTATGGACACAAGATGGTCAAGGACACAACCCTATGCTCTGAGTATCCCTAAACCTCTAACTGTCAGAAGCTGGGACTAGAAAATAGAGGATGATCACTCATAACTGTCCAGTTCTGTTGATTCCCTCTGAAGCATCTGGCACCGGCCACTGTCGGAAGACAGAATACTGGGCTAGAAGGACCATTGGTCTGACCCAGTACGGCTGTTATGTTCTTATGCCATTAAAGTGGGCACAAGATTAACCTTTCACTTTCCCCCATTCTGTAAGATGCTTGTTTTGTTTCAAAACATGATTTTGGTGTGATCATCATCAGTGGATAGGTCAGAATAGGTTCTGAACATGCCCAGATGTGTCACTCTGATCTCTTCTGTTAAGAAAAACAACTCTGCCTCCTCCTTGAAATCTTGACACTATTCTAGTGGAAATGTCACTGTGGTCATTACTTACAGAGTGAAACAGTCCCACTGATAATTGAGGTTATCCTAACATAGGGCTTTCAATATTAAAACCAAAATCTTAAACTTGAACCAGCATTCAACAGAAAGCCAGTGAAGAGATTACTGGGATGATGTGCTTTTGTTGGACTGTGCTGCTGAGCAAACAAGCTGCTATGTTCTGAACTGACTGGAGCCTCCAGGTCAGAAAGTTCATTTCTAGTTTTTCTAGTTCAAGTTTCCTGTAACTTAAAATTCCTGGCTTAGTTGAAGGTTTCTTTTTGCCCACATTAAAAGTTGGTGAGCCACTGATATATTACATGTCAACAGCAAGTACCTCTGACTGTTGATGTACTTCTGCCATGAAATTGGTGTTGAATTCTCTCACCTGGTACTTTTTCCTTTTAAATAAAGAACAGTAAAACTTACAGGATGCTTGTTTCTAGAAACTGTTGACTGTGCCCCCACTTTCCTGGAGGAACGTGCCCCCTACTTTATACCCATAACCAATAACTCTGATTGGCTCTTCAACAGATTATGTATTCATCCATAAGTAGGATAAAAACTACCTAGAACCTTGGAAGAAAAGTCAATGCTTGTAAATTTGAGTTGTCTCTCTGAAGGAAACTCACATAATGTCTCACCTCAAGGTAAAGACATTCTGAGCTTTGTCTACACTACACCGCTCCATAGTTTGGACAAGGAGCGGTATGAATAGCAGTGTGCACTAAAGTGCTGCACTGTAATTCCTCCACAGGGATGCTGTGGGCTTGAACTAAAAGTTTCCTAGATTGCATTAATGTAGTCCTCTTCAGCCACATGGGTCTTGCAGCCTTAGAGTTGCTTAGATGAACAAATCACTGCAAACTGACAATTTCTTAACCAATCCAAAACAGGAACCCAGTGTGTACTACTCTGCTATGGCTACACAAATCTGTTCAATCAACTCTTGCGATGTCCTGCCCCAAAACTTCTAGGATTATGTTTTCCATGGCACTGATGGTATTCAGTTAATTAGTTCTCCATTTGTGTTTGAGTGTCTTCTAGACTGAAGGCATACTTGTATTAGTGGCTAGTTCCTCTAATTTCTTAAACTTTGAACATTTTATATTAAAGCATTTCACTGCTCTTGGGGTCACTACATTTAAATGCGACAAATCTGCATTCTTTCCCATTCCAATAATCCCATGTTGACCAATTTTCACTTTAAAATAAGATCCCTTCTATTAGCAACATATTTTTACTTACACTGTCATGGTCGTCCTCTATCATTTCCTCTTATGAAATCCAACTACTACTTGATGTTGCAATAATGTACATCAGTCCCACCATGAGAGTGTTTTACAGTATAAAATTCCAAAATTAAACTGTAGAAAACTTTCTATTACAATTTTAAGGGAATGATGGAATCTGCTTTTATGGTACTAGGAAAGCCTAGTATATTGAAATTTTGACTAAATTTTAAAGGTCTTGGGAGGAAAAGGTGAAAGCTACAGGGAGCCTCAGTCTGTTCTCAGGCTGATAAGAGGAAGCATTTTATTTTGCATATACTCTAAGTTATTTGCAGTGAAATTAGATTTTAATTTAACCTGTTAAACATGGATTCCTTTTAGTCAGGATTTGATTGCTAGCCTTTCATAAAGTGCCATCTAGCGCACTTGCTCTTGACCTCACCTACCTTTATGCCATGGTCTCCTCCTGCACTGCCCTTCCATTAACTGCTCCTTTGCCCATGTGTGAATTTATGTCTCCTTTCGTACCACCCAAATACGAGGTGCATCTCCTAACATGCAATATCCTTACCTCCTCTCCCTAAAAGATTTCTGAAAATCATGACGTATTCCACCTCAGTTAATCATATCAATCTATGCCCCAATGGCACCTATATAGTTTTTAATATTTTGCACCAACCTGTGCCTTTAGACTACTTTTTCAGAGCAAGGATTCCGGTGAGTTTTCCAGTAGGGAACATTCTAATTTGAGAAATATTGCTAGACTGAAATTTTACAGATACTGGAAGTATGTCCATCCATCACCTTTGACTGAGTTTTAATCTCCTTGATGTTTAGATTAGTGCAGCTTCTTGGGTGTCACTTTTTTTGTGCTGTCTAAGTTGTAAGTGTGGAAAAAGAGGCATTAAGATCCAATATAAAATGCTGGCCTACATTAAATTTTTGCCTGCACATCTAATAAAACATGGACACTGACCTTACCTGTGCCCAAGACCATTCTTTTAGATGGTGGAGGAGGGGTACTGATGATGATGCCATCCTCCCACTCGGAAAATAATTTTACTGTACTCTGCTAACGTTCTGACGTTTCACACCTCAGAGCTCCCTATATACTTCTTGCCACATAAGTGTTGGAGACTTTAATTAACATTTGTAAAAGCACTTCTGATGTCTTTGGACGAAAGGCGCTACAGAAAATTTAAATTATTTAAACCATTTTTATTGGCTGTAATGAACAATACACATACAAGCAAAACAACAAATACAATCATCAGGCAAATGTTGGTAGATAAATGTACATCATCCAACATGACTGTCTAAATCAAGAACATTTTTTCCCATTTTTTAGAACTCAGTGTTCAACTACCTCCCTCCTTGACCGCTATCCAAAATAAAGCAAAGCTATCTGTCCTTTATCTCCCTCTTCAATCTTTTTTTATACAACCTAAGAATATATCCTTACAGACTGAATTTCCAACCAAAATAGTTTGTCAGCTATTTCAGTCAAGCTTTTCAAGTGCAGTGTCGGGCAGTAGTTGCCGTAACTCATGAAAATCTAAGACTTCACTTTTAATCCAAACAGAACATAGTTACTTATACAAAAGGCCCACTAGTGTAGATCTCCACACAGACAAAGAGTGGTGTATTCTTGGTCCAGCATAAGATTCAGCATTTTCGGGCCACAGAGGCTGAGACATATCACTTTGAGCAAGGAAGACCAGTCTTTGGCTAGGGAGAGATCACCCAATAATAAAATAAGATGACTGAGTGGTACAACAGTGATTTAAAAACATCATGCAATGCCAACAGAACTTCAGACCAATCAATGGACATGTCTAACATGTACAGTTTATATAACCTTTTAACACTTAAGACATATAGGGCTAACACTGGGTACAAACCTGCCCCCTCATGGCCAGGATCATTCCTGCTCTATGATATTGGTTTTACAGATTTCAACTAGATGTTTCAACTAGATATTTTTTGAAGCATCTACTATGCCTGCCTACAAATATCCATTTATTACTGTATTTCCTCCCAACAAGTACCATTTCAAGATCTTATCCTGTCTGAATCCTATTGTGTTCTTTATATAGTATTGAGATCAGGCCTCTGATTGAGCCAGACAAATCTAGGACTTTTTCTCATGGACAGCATGATAATAATATGCTGATCTTGCGTATCCAAGACACAGTGAAGTGATGTCCTGAAGATATGCAACAAAGTAAGACTGAAGCTAGATAAGCTATTCCAACAGAGGTGTTGTAGCTCTGCAAAAAAGCAAAGCCCTGCTATCAAATATATCTGCTGAACACTTAATCCCACTGTCTCTTCAAGTCCTAAAGATCAGACTGACTAAACTTGCCAAGCATATTTGGACTACCAAGACTGAAAGAGAATAATTAAAATAGAAAACCACTCACATAGGCATTCCTCCTTGCTCATCTAGAGGCACGAAAGGAAGGGTTGGCCTTAAAGTGCTTGAGGAACTAGGATTCTGGTAAAAATGACAGCTGTGACATGGAATCAATAAGGATAAATCCTAGCATTTAACCCCTTGCATCACACCACGAGTTCCTGATATGGTACGCAATACACTGCAGTGTCTGACATACAGGAAGTGTTAATCATCTTCTGCTTTCTTTTTCTTGAGGCTTGCCCGGCACATATTGGAGCATCCACTGCAGGAGAGGGCAAACTATGGCCTGAGGGTTGGGTCCGGCCCTTCAGGGCTTTCGATTCGGCCCACGGGATTGCCAGCATCAGGGGGGTCAAGGCAGAGGGTTAGGGGGCTCAAGGCAGGAGGTTGGGGTGCGGGCTGCAGGAGGGGTTCAGGGTGCGGGCTTCAGCCTGGCACTGCTTACTTCGAGCTGCTCTGGGGTGGCAATGGGGCTAAGGCAGGCTCCCTGCCTGCCCTGGCCCTGCACTGCTCCTGGAAGCGGCTGGCACCACGTCCCTGGGAGAGGGCTCCGTGCACTGCCCTCGCCTACAGACACCGCCCCCCACAGCTCCCATTGGCCGGGAACGGGGAACCGTGGCCAATGAGAGCTTCAGGGGTGGTACCCACAGGCGAAGGCAGTGTGCGGAGGAGCCGCCTGCCCCACCACACTCCCAGGAGCCACTGCTGGGTATGCTGGCCACTTCCGGGAGCGGCGCAGGGCCAGGGCAGGCAGGGAGCCTGCCTTAGCCCCATTGCCACCCCAGAGCAGCTCGAAGTAAGCGGTGCCGGGCTGAGGCCCGCACCCTGAACCCCTCCTGCAGCCCGCACCCCAACCCCCTGCCTTGAGCCCCCTAACCCACTGCCTTGAGCCCCCTGATGCACCCTTCCTACACCCCCAACCCTCTGCCCTGAGCCCCTCCCGCACTCCACACCCCTCCTGAATCCCAACCCCCTGCCCTGAGCTCCCTGTCGCACCCTGCACCCCTATTGCACCCCAACCCCCTGCCAAGCTCCCTGCTAAACCCCAACCCCCTGCCCTGAGCCCCCTCCTGCACTCTACACCACCTCCTGCACCCCAACCCCTTGTCCTGAGCCCCTTCCTGCACACCACACCCCCTCCCACAACCCGCACTCCCTCCCGCACCCCAACCCCCTTCCCCAGCCCTACATTCATGGCCCTGCATACAATTTCCCCACCCAAATGTGGCCCTCGGGTCAAAAAGTTTGCCCACCCCTGATCTACTGTGTCAGAGACACGGGACAGCAATTATCTTTTTTTTTTTTTTTAAAGATACTTAATTGGTAAATATTGCAATTTCATGAAATATTCTTTAAAAAGACTTTGTCCCATGAGTGCGAAGTGCAGTCATAGCCACTTTGACAGGCCATCTGATTTTATTCAGAGATGAGAGGATATTGCATACCTGGAGTCAGATACCCTAGCTGGTACCCTAACACCTAGTAACGAAGGGCTTGCTGCACACAAAACAAAGACTCACACTGAGGTACGCTCTTGCTCAACAGCAGGAGCCACTGTTCTCTAAAAGTAATTTTAAACCAAGAAAACTGACAACTTTCTTAACAAGGGAAATTAAATTTGGCACAGCTGCTGTGAGATGAAATGAAACCCATCATTAGCATATAATGCCACTCTGATAACTGTTCTACCCACCACGGTATGAGTAAGCAGTCTAAAGAACAGAGAGTTTTTGCCAACAGCTCCTGTGCAAAGCGAACCCGGTTTAGATAAAAGGTGGTATGAGCATGATCTCAGTCCATTCCCTGCTAGATAACTGTTTACTTTACATTATTCAGTACTATTGCTAGTCTGCTGAAAGAGAGGACTTTTCAAGTGTGTACTGACATGCAGTGGCACAGCTGGGTACAGTAGCCTGCACAGTGCCTAACCAGTATCAATCTCACCATTCCATGGGCATTAAAGACTTCATCTGCACAAAAAATTAAAGAGAAAGGGAAATGGGCATAAATGATCTGCCGTTTTGACAGCAGCAGAGAGGCTGCTATACTGCAGAATCAAGTTACTGCTTACAGATAAAAGGAGCCAAAGCATATTCTGGTGGTTGACAGCAGGGAAGTCAGGCAAACCTAATCTAGACTGAGGAAGAAAGATTAGGGAACAAGTGTTTTTAGAAAAAATAGTACCTGGGCGTCTCAAAAGTCTGGTAATCAGTAGTGTATGCTGCAGTACTAAAAAACAGTTATAAATATGATTTGAGATCCTTATAGTTTGCAGGGCTCTGATAAACTTGTTAATCTTTTTTAATATACTGAGCATCAAAATAGGCCAGATTGCCCTCCTGTTGCCGAGATTTTCCTTTTTCTCTGTGTGGCACATGGAACAAAGTAATATAGATTCAGATTTCTGACAAACTATTAAAAAATTAACCATCTTGATCAGAGTTAAAAAGCTAATTGTAACGCTCGCTTTCATTTTTCTATAGTTTGAAAGAAAACAAATATTCCATGGTGGCAAGGAAAAGCAACTACATACCATGCATGCATAGACAGCCTGTTCTATGCTGATGATCCTGCAGATATGAACTGAATTTTCAGGGGACAAGAGCAAGTCTATATAGCATACAATGCAGTAGCAACGACATGTATTTAATGTGGCTAAATCTGATGGCAAGCAACATTAGTGTATAATCAGTAAAAAATAATAAACCGCTTATGGTTTGCTGGAAAAAGAGAACATTGAGGAAAAAAACCTCTTTCATGACACTTGCTACATTGGGCAGTGGATCATTTACCCTAGAGACCTCTATGCACTAGTGGCTGGGGTTGCAGCTTGATGTTCGTTTGTTTTACCAGATCAAAAGAAAAGTTGGGGCCGATTGCTTTTGTTAAATTACCAAGAATAAAATAAGACAGTCACACTACTTCCAGGCCAATAGGATTCCTGAAAGCATGATAATATTTTTATTTAGTCCAACAGAAGGGATTACTTACAACTTCTGGTATTTCCGCCTTCTCCTGGACTAAAGTTATTACCAATGTCTGAAGAAATTCATCCTCCACTCTAACCAGATCCTCATTAGTCATATTCTTTCCATTATGCTAATATATTTCTTTTAAAAGTGTTAAGAGGACCTTTACAGTCACTGAGTAACTACACAATTTGAAACATTTTGGAATTATTTGTAATGCGATAAAATCCTTATGAAAAGTAGTCACCTTTAATACTTAAGTCTCTCTAGCATTTTAATTTCCTCTTCCCTTTTAAAAACACCACGAGTGATATCTGTCTCCCTTTGCATATGTATACTGTGCTCATTACCAAGGTATCTGAGCACCTACGACTACATTTTGGGCTACTTATTTGCTAAATTCTATTATTTTAAAAAATCAGATTTTGAGAGACGAGTGAGAAAACTTCTGTAACTGAGGTCCTGTTCAACCTCTGCTAACATACTCAATATGTCCACCTGCTTGTTGCTCAGTGCAGTTCTAGTGGTTTCCTCGATTACTGTATAAATTTCTTTCAGATTGCCCCTCTCCTAAAAGGCACCACAGCATCGAAAATTTTATATTTAAATATTTTTGCCCAAGGCAAAGCAGGGTCCAGATCTCTCTGGGAAAATCCTGTAGTTAGACCCTCTGCATTCTCAGCTTATTCTGCACTCCTATTTTTTTCAATAATAGAAAATCAAATTTAATATAGATCAGTGGTTTTCAATCTGTGATCCGTGGACACCTGGGGGTCTGCAGACTATGTCTAAGATTTCCAAGGGGTCCACCGCACCTCCATTCAAAATTTTTTAGGGATCCGCAAATGAAAAAAGGTTGAAAACCACCGATATGGATATTTGCTGGATAAATACAGAAAAACATTGTGAATATACAATGATACTAGGACCACCACACCAGAGCCAATGTATAGACAATGGACCCCTTGTCAGAAGATAAGTAAATCTGATTTAGACTCAAAAGTGAAATGGTGGCATTTTCAATCTAGTCCCTAGAAGAAAATTTCCTCTCCCACTCTCCCAAAATCTGTTTACATTACAGTTTTGCAATGTGGTTCTCAAAGAAAAAAAGGTTGCCCACACTGTTCAGGAAACTATGCTAGCTCCAGCCATGCTTAAACACAACTGGCTGCTAGTATGGTTTCAACTGCAATATGAACAGGGCATACATCTTTTTTTTTTTTTAAACTTCTCAAACATAAAAATAGCCATACATCAAAACATTTTGGAACCAAAATGCTCTATGCCAGGGTTTCTTAAACTGGGGTCCGCGAGGGTACTCAAGGGGGTCTGCAAGTCATGTCTGCGTCACCGGCCCCGCTGATCAACTCATCCCCCTCCCTCCCAGTGCCTCCTGCACACCATGGAACAGCTGTTCAGTGGAGCGCAGGAGGTGCTGGGAAGGAGGGAGAGGGGCGGGGACAGGGCAGAAAGAAGTGGGGAAGAGGAGGGGCAAGGGTGGAGGGGGGCGGGAAGAGGTGGGGTGGGAGTGGGGCCTTAGGGGAAGGGTTGGAGTGTGTGTGTGGGGGGAGTGGGGCTGAGGCTGAGCGGGGGATTTAAGGGTCCAAGAAAAATTTTAAATAAAAATGGGGGTCATTGGGTTGCTAAAGTTTGAGAACTGCTGCTCTATGCAAAAATTCACAGATGAAGAATTTTTAGGCTCAAGTTACAAGCATCCAAAATGAGTAGATATTATTCAGGAAACAGTGATGTAAACTTAATGGTAACCCCACTTCAGTGCAATATATTACAGCAAACCTCTGTTCCTACAAGTTTTTTAAAAATAACTTGTCTATAGTTCTGAAAATCATCTTCTGAAATACGGATTGCCCCCGTTAATAGATCTGTTGAATTTGCCGTTTTCTTTTGAAAATAGGTTATTTTCCTATTTTAGGATTGCACTGAATAGAACACACAAAAACAGACCATGACAAAACAACACAAAAATAGATGAGCCTTGGAAACTTACCCCTCCTGACAACTTAATCACCCTCACTTTGGTGCCGACATGGGGCCCATCTCCACTACCACTGTTTGCCCGTTGCATGACAGTCCTTTTCACACCAGGTTTCAGTTCCTGAGGCCTTCCTTGTATCGATGCCACCCTAGCAGTCTGTCCTGGGGTGAGTGGTGCTGTAGTTGCAGCAGGTTTTGTTTGCAATACTTTTGGCGAGTGCTGAAGCTGACTTTGAGGTACTGTTCTAGTCTGTCTCAAAGGCTTCACTGTTTTCACTTGCTGTCCTTGAAAATGCATATTTGCCCCATCCTGCATGAAATCTGTGGGTTTGGGCTGAATATTTTGAACTACCATGTCTTGCTTTTTAACAAGAAGTCTATTTCTCACATTTTGCCTGGCCTGTGCACCAGGATGGAGTATAAATGGGTTTCCATTGGTGGGAAACTCTGATGATTCCTCTTCCTGCTGTGTGAAAGATTGTTGTGTAGGAGGCTGTTGCTGCTGTTGTGCAAGTCTTTCAAGTAACTCTCTCTTTCGAGCACCTGCCTGCTGTTGCCGTCTCAGCTCCTTTTGTTTCAGAATTTCTTCTCTTAGGCGTTTCTGTTCTTCTATCTTCAAACGGTATAATCGGGTTTCTTCATCCTCATCGGGAAACTACAAAAAGGAAAGGAAAGGCATTTACTGAACTAGTGAAATATGTCCAGTTTAGTCAAAGCTAACATTAAGTTATTATTTTATAAGATGTCATAATGGCATAACTCTGAAAAGAGATTTTGAAATTACCCCGACATTGTGCTAAAACTATTAGTGACATATCTTCCACTAAGATTTGCTATTCATTAGAGACAGGCAGCTCGAATCTGTTTTAGGAATTAGATATACTACATCCTGGGGGGGGGGGGGGGGGCGCGGAGAGAGAACCCACTATATTTCTAGTTTGGAAATCTTATCAACACAATACTAAAAATGAAGTCTTATAAATTGGAACTCTTGTAGAAGTTTCTGAAACCAATTAAACTATTAATATAATTCAAGATATCAAAATATGTTCCAAATGGAAAGTAACAATACAGAGGCAATCCACTGTCACACAGGTTTTATCTTTCTCTTTTCTGACAAACTAACAAAAGGTAGGGTGGTAAATGACCTGAAAGGCCCTGATTAGAACTATTGATTTTTCTTACAGAATTTTCAGCCTGATCTCAAACTCATTTGTCACACAATAATTGGTTATAATGAACAGCACAAGTCAATCTCTCTGACCTTGAACTCATGCACTCTCTTCAGAATCAAAATGTTGCCAAATGCAGTGTTGGAATATTAATGGTATATAGAGAATGCCTTTAATATTCCATCCCTAAGCCTTTCTGAAAGTATTATACTCTGTCAAATAACCTTTCTAAAGGTCCTGCAATTTTGGCAGAAAGTGTCCTTATAGGAAGCTATAAGAAATAGAGAACAGTTAAGGAAATGCAGATGCCCATCTTCATGAAAAAAGTTCTAGCTTGCTTTTGAGATAGCTGCTTCAACAGGATGTACATATTTTATTACAAAATATACCTGATGAAATTAGATTCCATTTTAAATGGCTTTAAGATTGTTTTTAAAGCATTCTGCCTATAAAACACTCTATATAATGAATTTACTATTTCAATAAACAGATCATTCTGATTTTAGGCTATACTTACCAGATATATTTATCAAATAGAATAAGATTAGGCTTTCATCAACTAATAATACATTGCATTTTAGTAAAGTTTTCCATAAAAGGGTACTAACATATTTCACAAACAACCTGTGTGTCCAGTAAAGAATGGTTACTTACCATACTGGTTCTTTGAGATGTACTGTCCATGCAGATTCAAATACGGGTATGCACGTGAGATTGGATTATTGTAGCAAGCAGTGTTCATTAGGACCATGCCTGCGTCCTATATGTCTTTGACCACCCCTGCCCACACCCCGGTCAAGGGCATAAGAAGCAGAATGGGTTCAAATACCCCACAGTTCCTTCGCCAATACAGAGGAGTAAGATTCTGGAGCAGTGGGGAAATCATGGAATCCATGTGGACAACACATTTCGGGAAAAAAACAGTTACCAAAAGATAAGTAACTGTTCTTTCTTCTTTGAGCGATTGTCCACATGGATTCCACTCCTGATGATTAACAAGTAGTTGTCTGTTTGGAAGCGGGTACTAGGAATTCAACCAAAACTGGAAGATAAATAAATTAGTTTAATATGGAACTCAGAAACAACTTTTGGCAGGAATTTGGGAAGACACCTAACCCTAAGCCTATCCTTATAAAACTATCAGGGGACATGCATCTCCCCTACCCTTCAAGCTGATGTAATGGCTACTGAAAAGGCAGCCTTCATTGATAATGGGATAGGGAACTGCTTGCTAAAGGTTCAAAGGGGAATCCATCAACCTTGCTAATACTATATTGAAGTCTGAAGGGGCTTCCAAACTGGGGGGGAGGAGGGGAGACATGAATAAAGACTCTCTCTTCCACTTTGATATATATGTCAGTCTAGCTGAGACCTTCTTGCTTTGGAGCAGAATTTTCTGAACTTCAGCTGAACTGCTTCTTTCAGTGGGTCAGCCAGCCAGCATCACAGCTGTCAAACGTAACAATGACAAGTCAGGGCGTTGGATCCAACCATTGTTCTGTGAGACTGTTGGGCACAGCAGCCAACACAATAGGGAAGTGTAACAAAGATTCCACCAGATATGAACATCAGAACTGCCTGGCCCATGTCGGAGATATCTTGATCATCAGTCCAGCATCCTGCTTCAGACTACACTGGACCCTTCGTATCATGGGGACTGATAGGAAGACATACAGAGTAACAGGATAAGAAAGGCTCTAAAAAGGTGTCTGGTCTGGAACACCCTCTGGTGCAGAACACTTGGAATTTCTTGTTCTGGTCTGTGGCAAATAGGTATATTAATCGGTATCCTCACTTGCAAAAGATGCTCTGCAACACTTGGTTCTTGATCATCCCCTCATGGATGTCTGAGAACTGTCTGCTGAGGTGACCTGTTAGTACGTGTTGAACACCTGGAAAATGCAGGGTTACCAATGTGATCTGGTGACAAATACAGAGCAGAACAGGCTCCCACCTGGCTCCTCCTTATAGGCTGACATACTGCATAACTGCGGTGTTGTCTGTCAGCACCTTGACTGGGGATTGCTGGAGCAGAGGCAGGAATGTTATTCATTCCAGATGGATGGCTCTGAGTTCCAGGATGCTTAAGTGCAGGTGAGCTTCTCGAGAGGATCAAAGGCTCTGTTTGTAGGTGATCTAGATGAGCTCCCCCCTCTCTTAGCAGAAGCATCTTTGTAGGCAGAGATACAGAGACAGGTACTCCATTGCATACGGATGTGGGTCTTTCCACCAGTTTAATGAGGAGGGGACTTCTTGTGGGACTGTGACCAACATGTTCATGCAGTGTCTTCTGACTAGATACACTGATTTCAACCACCCCTGCATGGAGCACAGGCAAAGTTTGGTGAACTGCATCAGGTGCATGAGGCCTTATATCCCAGAAGTTTAAAGCATGCTCACAGTGATATCTTTGGGGGAGCTTGAAGCTGGTTGATGAAGTCCATTCTAATTTGAAATCCTTTCTGTGGGAGACAGGCTCTGTGACCTGGAATCTAACATGGCTTCCATGAACTCTATGCTTTGAGTGAGCGTAAGTGTGGATATTCGTCTATTGACTGAGTCCTACTGCAGCAAAGAGATTTAAGATTACTTGAACTGAGTTGATGACGTGATGTAATGGTCTTCCTCGGATCAACACATTATTAGGATATGCATAAACCTGTACCCCTTGCCTCCTTAAGAGAGCTGCTATAATTGTCAAGTATTTGGTGAACACCCTTGGTACTGTGGGAAGTCAAATGGGCAGGATCCTGTACTGCTAGTGAGATGTTCCTACTAAGGGCTTGTCTTCACTACCCGCCGGATCGGCGGGTAGCGATTGATCTATCGGGGATCGATTTTTCGCGTCTCGTTTAGACGCGATTAATCGATCCCTGAAAGCGCTCCCCGTCGGCTCTGGAAATCCACCTCATCGAAAGGTGGAAGCGGAGTCGACGGGGGAGCGGCAGCGATCAACTCGCCGCCGTCCTCATGGCCAGGTAAGTCGATTACGATACACCGACTTCATCTACGTTATTCACGTAGCTGAAGCTGCGTATCGTAGAAGGCCCCCCCCCCCCCCCCCCCAAGTGTAGCCCTGGGCTGAGAATGTGAAGCATTTACTGTGAGCTGGATGTATGCTCTTGAGATATCAAAGGTTCAGAATAGGCCCCCAAGCCCTCTTCTTTGGGATGAGAAAATAACGGGAACAAAGCCTTCTGCCCCTGAACTCTAAGGGTACCTTTTCCGCTCCTCAAAGATGCAGGACAGGATCCATCTCTTTCTTCAACAGTATCTCATGAGAGGTGTGGATGGGGAAGATGGGAGAGAAGGTAGGAAGGAACTGGAATTGTATGCAATACCCAATGCTGACAATTTCTCAGCTGCGTTGATCCTAGTCCAAGCTTCTTGAAAAAAAGGCAGTTGTCAGAAGGAGGCTGAGGGCAGAGATTCGCCAAAGGTTCTGCCAGACTTTCAACTGTGGCATGAAGCCTCCTGTCAAGTGAAAGATGTCAAGTGCACTGTAGCTGAAGAGGTGGTGGGATGTCTACACTGGGCCTCTGCTTCTCTCCTGGTGGCTCCAATGCCCCCATAGGTTATAATCGTATTTAGCAGGAGGACACTATCTGGACAAGGTTTGAACTCTGGCTTGCCTTCTCTTTGGGGCTGGAGTGTACCAGCAGAGGAGTTGGCGGTCTTTGAATTTAAGAGGTTACAGTCCTCAAATGGAAAATTCTCTACTGTGGTTTTGGACCTGGATATTCCTGATGACAGGAGGCTCTTTGCATCACTACCGATGCGATTGTGCTGTATGTAGATATATCAAATAGGTTCAAAAGCAGTCAGCAAGGAAATCCCAACTATTAGATTCCCCTCTAGCACAATGGACCTTAATTCTTCCATGATCCTGCATAAGTCTTTCCATAAACTAAGACAATGTGTCCCAGTTTGACAGTCATTTTGCTGGAAGCATCTAGTAATTGGCAACGTACATCTGGAGACTGGCAGAGGAGCAGACTTTTCTGCTGAACCAATCAAGTCTCCTAGGTTACGTCTACACTGCAATTAAAAACCCGTGGCTGGCCCATGCCAGGTGACTTGGGTTTGTGGGGCTCCGGCTAAAGGGCTGTTTAACTGCAGTGTAGAAGTTATGGCTCAGGCTGGCTCTCAAGATTTAGGACCCTGTGAGCTGGAAGGGTCCCACTCCGAGCAAGAAAAGTAGATGACACCCAATGTCTTAACAGCGCTATGCGGTACCATGATTTCAGTGATTGAAGGCTTAGTGAGCATTTTGAGATTGTACGCTCCAAAGACGACGACTCTGGTACTGGCTCACAGATATGTCACTTGGTGATGAATAGGCCAGACGCACCAAAAAAGCTAGTAATGTGGGAGCTGCATACCAAGATTACAAGAACTGGTGCTGAAGGCAGGCAGCAGATTTAGCTAGTACCACAGGCACTTTTTTTATACCTGGTAATGAGGCTCCAGAGGCACCCATCTTAGGCCATTTGCTGCCCTTTGAATGCAGAGCTTGAGACAGTGTAATATGTTGATTCTTGCATCTGTTCCAAAGGTCCCACAGAGGGAGACCGATGTCTTGTCTCTGGAGCATGGTTCTTTTTTATCCCTTCTTGAAGTCAACAACTACAGTCTCTTAGACATCTTAGCCCTGGACCTTGGGAAGGAACAACAGTTTATTGGGGCACTTGCTGAGCGGGAATGGAGAGAGGAGTGAGCCTTCGCAAGATCCTCCTTCTCTGAATAGGCTTTCATGGAGTACTCCAGGATAACTTTAGGTAGGCATCCCTTGCCTTCTGAGTCGGTTGGAAAGAGAGCGGCAGAAGAATCAACAGTTAGGGATATGCCCCTTGTCTAAATAAAGAAGGCACTTAAGAATGCCCATCACAAGAGGGGCATGTCAAACCAGAGATTCAGTTTCTGCCATACCAACTCAAGTCACAGTTCCGAGGAGGGTACTCAGAGCCTACAGTCTATGAAGAATTAGTAAAAACGATCTTTTTAATACCAATGGGTAAATGGAAATTAATTAAATACTTAACAACTATACTAACTACTCATGTAATAGCATCACAGAGAAGCAGGCGGACACTGCACACCAATGATAAGAAGGAACTGAGTGATGGTGGGGCCTGCTCTGCCTTTTATGACCTTGGGTGGGTTGAGGAGGGCACAAGAGCAGCCCCAATGGACACGGATAATTAGAAAAATCCAATTTCACATGAATGAACACCATGAGTGGAATCATGTGTACTCATTCAAAGTACTATTATTCTCTTTATACCAATGGAGTATCAGGCACAGAGAACTTACGTAATTTGTCCAAAGAAAAAAGGCAAGTATGTGTCAGAGATGGGAACAGAACCCAGATGACTTGACTTCATGCCTATGTTTTAAATTCAAGTTTATCCCAAATCAAAATGCTGACGGTCTGACACTTGAGCTATAACCCAAAGATCTGAAATGCACTTCAGATTCCTGATGATAGCCTTGATGATAGGCTCTTAGTCTCTGAAGATGTGGGTGCATCCCACAGGATGCAGGTCCTAAAACACCTTACTTATACCAAAAAATAGAGAATGAAAAAGAATGAGATGATATGTTGCTTTTGAAGAAGTGCATTGTCCTCCTCCAGTCCTCTCTAACAGGGAATTAACAGGATGAACTGGGAAAAAGAAATTATGACAAAAGTCCTCTAATCAAACAACCTTCAAACAAAATAGGAGGAAAACACTCCTAAATCTAGAAACCAACGCCTATACAAATTGGAAAGAGACCAAAAATGACCACATAGAACAGGAAGTTATCAACCCGTTTTCCCACCTTGAGGGAAAGATTTATGGAGAGAAGTTAATGCTTCATTTTCACAGAGGCAAAGAAAACTTTTCTTTGGGCACTTCACAAATTAATGAGGCTCCTTTATTTCATATACTGCCAGCCTTGCAAAACTGATGTGAAAATTTACCAGCCCATCCACAAAATTCATTTATCTGCCCTTTATAGTGATGACTGATTATAATAGAGTTTAGAGTTCCTTTAGAAGTAATTACTTGGCCCAGAAGAATGGAATTTTGCAAGGTGCTTATACATACAGTTGGCAATAATATCCCGATTATAAGTTTTAGAATAATACGATACATTTAAAATGCAGCTTTGATGGCTTCACCTACTCTCTGATTATTAATTTATCTCACCAGGTCTGAGTTCTAACATTGCAATTGCCCTAAATAGTTTAAAACAAACATGAGTTTGCAAGAATAAGGGTGGGGATGGGATTTTCAAAAGTGCTCAATATTGGTCTAATTTTGTTCCTATTTAATTGATTTCAACATGAGCAGAATTAGACCAACTCAGAGCACTAGAAAAATACCAGTTTACTTCTCCCCAATTTCACTCCCAAAAATCACACCTGTCTGTGGCTCAGGATGAATAGGAAACAAGCACTTGTCAAACAACAATTAATTACAGTTTGACGGTGCAAAATTCATTGGTCCCAATGAAGGAAAAATCACTACATAAACAGGGTGCCTTGCCATGAAATTTTGGGTTCGTCCTGCCAGGACTTCCCTGGAGCATTGAGTCACAACCGATGGAACCCGGCTCCTCCCCACCCATGATCAACCTAGCTGGCCACTAGATTGATCCGGACTCTAAACTGGTAACTATAACATCGACTGGCGGGACAGTGTGCGTATGTGGTATTATTGAATGCATATGCTAATTGCTGTATCTTCAATAAACGCGGCGTATTGCCTTTTCCCCTGAAAAAGATCCCGTGTGCTTCTTATAAGCATAACACAGTAATAGTTTTTCTATATATAGACATATCGATCTTTTTTTTTTTTAAAGTCTATTCTGCAGCCCTGCAGGGCTACAAAGAGAAGCTTTATGCTATGGGAAGAGTAGATTTCCAGCTTCTCAGTGGGACCCAGCACTTGCTTCTAGTCCTGCAAGGCTGCAAACTTTTAAAATGACACAATTTTAAAATAGAGCCAAAATCTATATGAGGTCATAGTTGGATTTTTGTATGGATCCTTCTGAGCCCTAGTAGGATCCCTAGTAAATAAGGCCACTGGCTTTAGAGAAAGAGGGATGCAAGAAATAGCCCCAATAATTTAGTTTTTCAGTACTAATACACTTGAAAAATGACCTGCGTAACTAATTTTGGCTTTGCCACTTATGAGCAATGTAACAATATGACAAGAGAAGAGGACATTTCCTCACTCTTCATTAACACCATAAAGGTAAAGAAGCAGGACAGAGTGAAATTACCGAAAGAAAAATATGGAAAAATGACTGCGCCAGAGAGAGTTCTGTACAGGTCTGCCCTAAAGAGAATCGTCGGAACACCACTTTAAAAAAAAAAAAGAGAGAGAGAGAGAGAGCGCAGAAGTATCCCACTACATGTGAATATAAGTTATGTACTGATTTAGTGCACAGGAGGTACAAAACTGTGGTGAGGTTGAAAGGACACATTTGTTACTATGGTATTATATGTGGATTGTTGCTGATTTCCTTACAGAGCAGCAGTCCCATTTTCCATTAGCATCTCAGTCAACTGTTGAGCATCTTCCTGCACTTAGTGTGGTGGGTTTAACTGGGATTTACAAGGAGACACTTTGTTCTAGGACAAAAAAAGCTTTCTGCGAATTACATGAACAGAAAGTCTCACAAATTGCTTCCAAATAAAGTTTTGAAGCACCCATAAAAAGATAAGGGATATAGAAGTTCTGTAAGACTAAAGCTTCACATAGGCAAGGCCAGTTAATCTTAGAACATACGAAGTTTACAGGGATTTATTTAAATTTAAATTAAATTCGAGGGTACAAGAAGGCTGCTCTGTCTTGTAGGGAACACCCAATCAAAGACAGTAACAAAAGACTTACTGACTAATGTATACATTTTGGAGTTACTTCATATTTAACTGGAGAGAGGAAGCCTGTAACTGTATGCAACAAGCTTGTAATCTTTGTCACCTCCCAATATCTGTGTTATTTTCTGTTACTTTTAGATTCTTCTATGAGGAATTGATATGAAAGGGAAAAAATCTTTTGTATCTGCTGAAACTAGAGCAAAGTTAAATAAGTGACTTCTTGAAAAGCTGAACCAAGGGGTTTTTATTCCTGATGATGAATGAGTACATATGAAGTTAAATACTGATAACTGCATCTTTCCTTCATGTTTTATTTGTGGAAATGAGAGATGGTCATAACTAATTCAAGAAAAAGAAGAGGAGCTAATTACCAGCAACTTAAGTGCTTGAAAGAAATCTGGTGTTTGAGATAGAGGGGTTGATAGCTAACTTAACATTAAGGATTTGTGGTTCTGCTTGGTATTACTTGACATTCAAAAATTTTAATAGTCATTTAACCATCATGTAGATACAGTGTATCATAGCGTTCAACATTAAGGGCCCAATCCTGCAAATTGCTCCACACAAGAGGACTCCCTGTGACCATGGGGAACCCCACCAGTTTCAATGGGGTTCCATACAGGGGTAAGGATCTACACACAGCAGCATTCAGGATCAAGGCCTGAGTGAGGTTCAGAGTACAGCCATACTTCAGTCTTGGGGTAGGGGGTGGGGAGGGAGGGTCCCTGGCAAATTAAATAGCAACTTTTTTCAAAATGGAAAATAATAAAAACAAAATATTTTATATTTCCTCCAGCTGAGATGTAGGACAAGTATCCATTCCATCAGAAGAAGAGGTGCCTGAGGGGATTGCTCAACTGCTGCTTATCATGAAGACTCCAGGACCTGGAGGAGATTGGCTGGGCTGGGGAAGCCGTGTTTGGAAATCATTTGGGTCTCATTTGAGGGGGAGCAGAAAATGGAAAAGAAGAGGAATGGAGGGATCTGGTGGCTGTCTTATTCACAAGACTGGGGAGGAAGTGCTGAGCAATAGCGAACCAGGATGGAAGAGGAAGTATTAGATAGGGATAGATATTGCTGAGAGAGTGGTATTTGGTGGTATTAACATGTGGAACTCATTGATATGGGATATTGTAATAGTGCAATCCCATGCCCTGGGTGACCCTAAACCTCTAAATGCCAGAAGCCAGGAGGGGAAGACAGGAAGAGAGTTCTCCAAAACTGTCCTGTACTGTTCACTCCCCTGAAGCTCTGGTATTGGCCACTGTCAGAGATAGGATACTGGGCTAGATGGACTACAGGTCTGACCTAGCATAGCAGTTCTTATGAGAAAACCCATACTGAGCAGCAGGGAGCTGGTTGGATCCAGAAGCCTCTTAGTCTGATATGGGAAGCTGCAGGACCTGAGGCAAGGGAAGAGAAGCACTGCTGATTCTAGCCCTACTCCAGCCTCATTTAGCTCCATGTCACTCACTGTGATTCTCTCAGACACTTTCAACTCCACCACCAGATTTCAGGTCAGCAATGTCCTGCCCATACCATCTCTGAAGCAACTCTAAGTCCGATTCATTCCTGCTCAGTGTCCTCCCCCTTCTTCTCTTCCTTTCCTCATTCAGTAGCTGTTCCTACTTTAACCACATCATATACCAAAGCAGAGTGCCCCTAATCGAGTAGGTTACCTGTCCCTGACTTTTGTAGGAGTAGCTCCCTTACCTCCCAAAATTGACTCACCCAGCCCTTCCAACCTTCAAAGCCTGGACCCCTCTCCTGGGAGGAGCTTGCAGCTAATCCCCTTCTCCCCTTTTGGCAACACTACGAGGAAAGTCTGCAACCTGGAAGTGGGATGCCTAGTGGTAACAAAGTGTAGCACAGGGGTGCATATAGGTGAGTTTACACTCCACAAATCAGAGTGGCAATGTATAAACGTATTCTTTAAAATGTGCTTTAACTTTTAGCCATGACTTCCTACTTAGTAGCACTATCTGGTATCTTTTGCAGGTATTTCTCATCTATAACTATACAGGAACTGGTTACATTAAGAAATAGAAATGCATGTACTACAAACAGCCATTTAACATTAATGGAAAATCTCCCTTACCTCTGGTTCAGATTTTACTTCTACTTTAGTTTGGACCACTGGCACGACTGCTCTAGCTTTCATTTCAGTCCTTCCATGTGGGCTCCCAACACCTACTACAGATCTTGTAGCAGGTGTTGTGCTGGTAATGGGTTTCACCTGCGCAGCAGGTGCAGAGGTTCGCCGGTTGTTACTCATCTCAATAGCATGTGAAGGTGCTATTGGTAATTCGCGCAAGTTGCTATTTCTTGAAGCAGTTGACTGTAGCTGCTGATTTGGACGCTTGACAATGTTCTGTGTTGGTGTACTCTGACAGAGGCAAAAAGACAACATACATATAATATGGAGGCCTTGGTAGCCATTGCAGCGTTCAGGTTATGTTGAGATTTCCACTTCAAGCAGGACTAACATTTAGTCTCAAAAATTGGCACTAACTCTTCAGAGGACAATTGCATTTTCAATATAGCTTTTTAGTAAAATACCTAACTTTTGTGGAGTAAGTGTTTAAAAGGGCCCTCCTTCCAAAATGTTCTCAGTTCTATCACATATCTTTACGTTTCTTTAAACAGCAAAACTTAAGACTTCTCTCACATATACACCACTTCTAAAATAAACCCGAAGAATGACTGTCTGCTCAGAATAACTGCTCTGATCTATGTCCAAATTAGCCAAGGTATGATGCCTTGGATCCCCCACCAACCAAGTGAATGGGCGGGGGGAGGAGGGACAGAAGGAAATGGGGCAAAGCTTCTCTGCATTGGAGCAGTCAGAGAAACAAAGGATCCCCCATGGCACTGCTTCATGGTGCACCAGGAAGCCTAGTCAGCAGTGCTATGAAGAAGCCTTTAAGCACAAATGCCTCATTGCTGAAGCACGGGGCTCCCCAACCCCATCACAGCTTTACATTTGACCATATAACTCTCCCAAACATCCTTGATCTCTAGCTTCTTAGCATGAGAGGGCAGTGTCTCTGTCTGTCTTTCTTTCACACAGTGAGTGAGAAGAGGAGGAGAATAGGGAAGAGAGAAAGACAGTAAGTCAAGGGGGAGAGAGGTGGAGGGGAAATGGTTATGAATATAGGATAGTGAATACATGAGAAGGGAAAGAGGAGAGGATGAGTGAATGAAAGGGACAGAGTAAGAGGAGAAGGAATCGGAGTGGGAGAGACTATGTTCAAAGGTTTTAACCCTGAGCTCAGATACACAATCTTTACACACACTGAGGGAACACTGATGTATGCCAGTATTTACTGGTACTTACATGTCTTGGATTCATTGGACCCTGCCGCTGTTGACACTGCATTCGATTGTTATTTGACTGTTGCTGTGAAGTCTGCAAATGAGGTCTGAACTGTGGCTGGGTAATGGGAATCAAAGGCTGTGGTGGACCGGCAAGATGATGGTGATGTTGATGCTGATGCTGATGATGCTGCTGGTGCTGGTGCTGCTGCTGTTGATGCTGCTGCTGCTGCTGGTGATGCTGCTGCTGCTGCTGGTGATGCTGTTGCTGGTGATGCTGCTGCTGGTGAGGCTGAGGCGGTAGAGGAGGGTGCAAGGGACCCTTCACATTTTAAAAAGAAAAAAAGACATTCTACACATTAGGATTGAAAAACAAAGGAAAATAAGCTCCTTAAGCAATCAGATTTGTTCTTGTATGGCAACATTATTTTGGCTGGTAAGTAAGGAGCTCTAGAAATATAGGCTTTTCTGGGGCAACAGTATTTGTGGTAAACATGGACTGTTGATTGCTGTGCTGGGTAATGATATCACTTCATCACTGAACATTTGTACTTAGATTTTAACTCAACTTCTTAACGTGAAAAAAAATCTCAAATCATGTTATTAATGAGACTACAATAAATCAATCTAATTGCCCTACTTGCTTCTCAGAATTACTACAATATTAATATTTACTCTTAAGAAGAAATTCACAGTGTACGCATCATGAATTTAAAACAAAACCCCCCTGAAATTCAAGGTCCTTTGCATAATATTTTTTCATGGTCATACAAACCATTTGTCTACTTTAACAAACAGTTTAAAAGAAAAACTAAATTTTTAAGAAGCCATACTGATTTCTCTCTCACTGTTAGTCCACTAAAACACACAACTCATTTTTATCAGCAGAGGGCACCCAAGACCTGTGACAAGAGGTGAAATAACCCAGCAATGTCTATATTTTTGTATACATACACTTGTCTCTGTAAATGGACATTTTTGAACAATACAATACTTTCATATTTCTGCTGGAGTAAATTAATTTAAGGAACCGCCGTTGAACAAAATAGGTCATTAAGAACTTTTATAATCCCATTAGCTGTAAGCAGTTGAGCAGAAATCACAGCAATTTTAATAATTTCACTTTTGAAACAGTTATGAAACATACACCAACCTAAGTTGTTGATATGGCGATGAAAATCAGCGTCACTGTCTAACACTGTAACATGATAATAGGCACTATATACTTAAATCTACTTAATATTTGTAATATCAAACAAGACTTAGCCATTTTGGGTAGATCGGTTTTATGAGCTGAACGCAATGACCCTAATATGGCTTTCTAAATACAAAAATTCTAAATAGTGCTTATAAGCCCCCTTTTACCATTGATTCATACCTGCATATTGGGCTGTGTATGTGTTCCTAGAAATGGCTGTCCTGGACTTTGTAAAAATTGTTGTCTGGGTTGCATGAAAGGCCGTGGATTTGCTGAACCTGGTTGGCTGAAGTGAAGAATTCCGGCAGGATTCTGAGGCTGGATGTTTGGCCTTACTGGTCTGTCTCTGGGAAATACTGGTTGCTGCCCTTGCTGATTATATCCTGGTCCAGGTTGATTGAAAGGCAGAGGATTCTGGGTAGGGACAGGATGGGTACTGTTAAGGAGTGGGGGATGGGGTGGAGGTGGGGGACTCCGTTGCTCGAACAAATGATGACTTGGGAATCTTGGATCTGTTGAAATCAAAATGTTTAATTAAGTGACAACCTCCTCATGAATACAAATGTGTTTTAAATACAGTCTTGCCATATTTTCAGCTTCAGGAGAGTAACTTTATAATTTGAGGGAGGGATAACTACAAAATATTTTAGTTGGAAGAGCAGCTCCACAAAGTTATATGAGAGATACTCCTCCTGCTTCTGCCAAGAACCACCTTAGCATGGAAGGTGCAGACCTTGGGAGAAAGAGGACAATATGATAACTAGTTGGCATTAATAGTTTTTATTATTTCTACTGCAGAAGCACCTAACTCCTCCAAGCAGGAATTAGGACTAGAGAAATGCAAGCACTGACAATCTAAACAAAACTAATACCCTTTCAATCCACGCAAAGAACTAGTTAGGCCACGGTATTCAATTTTTATATTTTACTTAACACCATGTTTATTTTCATGGGTGAATACCCACTTCATCGGATGCAAGCAGTGGAAATATTTTATATTTTCCCCCACAAAATTCACCCACGAAAGCTTATGCTCCAATACCTCTGTTAGTCTATAAGGTGCCACAGGACCCTTTGTCGCTTCTACAGATCCAGACTAACACGGCTACCCCTCTGATACTTGAGACCAGGTTTGTTGTGTTTGTAACTTTAACAGTAATTGAAAGACTGGACAGAATTAATAGAAAGTTAAATTTGTAGGGCACCAAATATTCCAGATAGATACAACTGTTAATGGCGGAATGATCACAGATGAATGGAGGTATTGATATTTAATATCTGAACAGTAACAAACTGAAGACAATGTTATTTGGCTGCTTTTTCAGAGATGACAAAATACAGGATCACACTAAATCATAATGGTCCCTTCTGATCTTCAGATCTATGAATGAATCTATGCACACATATGAGAAGGGAATACTATGTGAAAATGAAGAATATTCAAATGGTATATTTGCAATGAAAAAGGTCACCCTGTATACCAATCTAAAATAAAAATTATCTACCTCCTAAGAAGAAAGGGTCTCTTTCCTGGGGAGGAGGAGGAGGTGGAGGAGGTGGAGGCATAGGTGGTGGAGGTGGGCCTCTCCACTGGTCCTGGAGAGGGATTCTTGGGGGTTGGGTGAAGTTGGTAGGAACAGGTCCAGGAGTGTGCTGCTGAAAATCTGGAGGGCCCTGTTTAATAAGACAAAAAAATCAGCAAAATTAAGTCCATCTTTGAGAAATTCATCCATAGTGTATTACAAATTATCTTTAAAAAAATCAGTTTATTTATCAATTATCTCCTGTAATATGTACAAGGTTGGCAGCCCTACTGAGTCATTCTTCCACAATAGATCAGACACTGAAGCTGAGAACAGGATCTTGAAATGATTTCACAGCATTTTAATAGTCATTGTAGCACCACAGGAATGCCATTTCTTTTCAAGCTTATTGAAATCCATGCAATTATTGACCTTCTTTCCCATTAATCCAAAAGTCTGAACGTCTACTTTAGAAAACGTTCCTGACATTTATCTTCTTAAACCCTGCTATTCTTTGCCATCTATTTACTACAATCTAAGCTACAGAAATGAAGCAGCTTTACTTCAAAAGGCAAAAAAAAAATAAAAAAAATCAATTTGTGGCATCCAGAAAATTAAAGCAATCATCTTCCAATAAATAACAGGAACTAACATTTCTACCAATTCACATAAAACTTAAATACTTAGGCATCTGAAGCATTTTAAAATGCATATGAAAAATTTACACAGAATGTGTCTTTTCTTGATTTTTAAAAAAAGTTTTAAATAAGCCTTTAAACACTGGCTTAATTTACAGTTATTTCACAATCAGGAGCATGCAGAATAATTCAGATTTAATTCAGTAATTCATACTATCATTTTTTGCCTTTATATGGAAAGGTTTGACAATTTTAAAAATTGATACCATCCACTGAAAATGTGAGGCAGTCTCCCATCTATCAATACATTCACAAGGAAACAGATACCATATTCATGATAAGCATGCATCATCCTATTATGCATGAAAAAGTCAGAAAGGTAATCAATGTTATCTCAGTATATCCTTGTTTTCAAACTAATATGCATTTAGAAATTAGCGATGTGTATTACCTGTGCACCTGGTATTCACCAACAATTAGAACCACATTAACCAAAAACAAGTCCTTCAAAATAAACAGATTCAGGAAGAAACACTCCCTTTTAAAGTTAAGTAAGAGAATGTTAAAAGTCTGAAAGGACACAACATAGATCTTAAAATGGCACTAGGAAGTTTAACAAACCCCAAAACTGCCGTACTTCCAGAGGAAACATGTGCTGCAGTCTCCACCTCACCACTCATCCTAGGGTACGTCTATACTACCCGGCTGATTCGGCGGGTAGCAATCGATCTTCTGGGATCGATTTATCGCGTCTCATCTAGACACGATAAATCGATCCCAGAAGCACTCCCCGTCGACATCGCAACTCCAGCTCCGTGCGAGGAGTAAGCGGAGTCGACGGGGGAGCCTGCCTGTGGCGTCTGGACCCGCGGTAAGTGCTTTTAAGTTCGAACTAAGATACTTCGACTTCAGCTATGTTATTCATGTAGCTGAAGTTGCATATCTTAGTTTGACACCGCCCCCCCCAAGTGTGGACCAGCCCCTAGTGTGTGCACACGCATGGGAAAAGGTAGGTGTCACAGAGCTAACCATAATTCAAGAATATCATTTAAGCAAGTTGGGCAATTTTTACTATGCTAGTCGTCAATTTTAAGAACTGTTGAGTCTCCATGCTCATAAAACTTCTGGCCTCTCTGCTGAGAGTGCTAAAATTGAGGTTTTTGAGCAATTAACACCTTTCCACTAAGAGCAGGGCTGCAATCAATCACTAAACAGCTGTCAGACAAAACTACTTTTGGTCACTCCTACCCTGCACTAGGACTGGACCTAGCAACCCCTACAGATTAAAGGTTCTATATCCCATTATAAGTCTCCCGAACCATCCAGTCTCCAGTGGCTACTTCATTTAGAGGAGAGGTATTATTTTAAACTCAAGCATGACAGTCTTCATGATGCATATAAAATTTATAGGAAGAGCTGGTAGTGGCTTCTCTATTTAGACTGCCTAATATCTTCCATTATAAAATATTCTTGGGACCTTTTTTTGAAACATCTTAACACCTCCATCGTAAGCAGCCAGCCTTTGAAATTCACTAAGGAAAAAGCCTGGGGCTAGAGAAGTGACTTCTCTTGTCCCAGGAATTCCATTCAGGTTTAGCTGAATGTTACTACTAAATATTGCCCTTCTCTCACTTGTGTTGTGCGGGAAAATTCTGGCAGCCTGCCAATATGACAACTCAATACAAACATTCTGAAGAGCTAGGCCTGCGCCACCACCTAAGCAACTGCACCATCACCACACACTGTACTAGGAACACCCAGGAGCTGCCAGAGCACCTGTAGTAGAATGGGGGAGGAGGAGAGCACACCAAACCAGGCTACCCCATCTGACCAAATCCCTTTTCTAGACCTGGATCATGGTACCAATTTCTCATCTCCTCCTCTGGGGACTACACATGGGACAGGAGCCCCACACGTCCTGGAAAGGAGATGGGAAAACAGATCCAGGCAGGGCTCCCCCAACCACTTACTTTACCCAGCATATGGTGCCAGTAGCCCACTTCACTCCCACAAAAAAACCACTTCTGCTGTTGCCAGCCAATGTAATTAAGGCCTGTCGCTCAAGTGGTAGCAGTGTGTGATGCAGAGCCAAAGATTCAGGGTTTGAACCCTGCTGATAATGCATGATGGGGAAATTATTACAGCTGCACCTAAGAAAAATTGTTTTACCTTTTACCTCTTTTTACACACCTAGCAAATTGCATATAAAATAAAATAAAAACTGTTAAAAGCAACTTATTTAGGTTGCGAAGTCAAGTACTTCAAAGGTAGAGATTTACAGTTGTCAATGCAACCTTTATTCTACCCATATGTATGCATGAACTCTGCTTGTCTTTAACAACATAACATACTATTTATTCCACAGGACCCAAGCCTCATTCAGGGCACAGGATTCACTATTTTGTCTTCTCATTGTTCAATGTGTAGCCCAAATCTGTATTTATTACACACTCTTCAAGTCCTGTTCTGAAGGCAGAATTCTTAATTTTCTCATGGAGTTTTCTAGTGTATTACAGCTTCACAAACATTAATTTATTTTCACAATTCCCCTATAAGGTGAGGGGGCATTATGATCCCCATTTTACAGATGGAGAACTGAGGCACAGAAAGACCAAGATCAAAAGTATCCACCTAATTTTGGGTGCCCAAACACCGAGGCCCTGATTTTTCAGAGCATTCAGCATCACATAATACTTAATATGTTCAAAGTCCTGCTCTCATAGACTTCAGTTGCCACTGAGAGCGCTCAGCATTTCTGCAAATCAGTCCCCAGGTCTCAACTCAGGTACCAGAAAATGAACACCACAATTAGTGACACCACACCACCCGCTACTGCCACAAAAAGTTTAACAGATCTGTCCAGCATCACACAGGAGCTCCGTGGTAGAAGCAGGGATAGCATCCAACTCCCCAACGCATCAGTCAACTGCCTAAGGGCAGGTCTACACTACCCGCCAGATAGGCGGGTAGTGATCTATCTTTCGGGGGTCGATTTATCGCGTCTAGTCTATATAAAACATCGTAAACTCTGAAGCACCAAAATCACAATGGCACCTTTGAATGAAACTTCATTGCAGTTGCTTTAATGGAGAAATAAGTTACAGTAATATTACACTTACTATTTTACTGATAGATCACATTACATACATTTCTGAAAGATAAAGGTCAAACTTGCATTTAAATTTATCTAGAAAAACTGCAGTTTAATCTTAAAATTTACACAGTAGAATGCCAGTGCTGAATTATTACTTTAATGACTCATCACAATACTAAAGTCAGCAAGTTAACTTTTTAATACCTCCAACTGCCATTGATATTTAGCAAACAAAAATAAAAGCAGAACATGCACAGTTATTTAACTTTAAAAATTAACAGAGCAGGTGCAGCAGCCAGTTTTCATAATGGCATATTTTTGGTAAAATAAGCATACTGTAACACAGATGCATAATAAATCTTGATATGCACAGTAGTTACTTCCATTTTTCATGGTTTTATATCTGGCCAGTTTCAAATTACAGCAAAATAGTGAGTATACATGTCAACTAAGATGTCTTTTTGCAAAAAACAAAAATTTATTTTAACCCATTACTTTGCTTGAGTAATCAGTACTTTGATTTCCTAGAAGCACCTCAACTAATCTTATAACCTTGAATACTTTAAAAAAAAAAAAAAAAAGGTAACTGGTTCTCAACTAAATGAAAGAGGCTCATACAAGCTAGTGTCGTCAGGCAAGGCAACAGAGGTCAAATCCCTTAATCTCAAGGCTGAGATCTGGCCTTAAATTGGGGAAAGAAAAGGAGGAAGTGCCTCATTGTCATAGAATCATAGAATATCAGGGTTGGAAGGGAGGTCATGTAGTCCCCAATTTTTGCCCCTGATCCCTAAATGGCCCCCTCAAGGATTGAACTCACAACCCTGGGTTTAGCAGGCCAATGCTCAAACCACTGAGCTATCCCTCCCCCCTGATTTTTATTATTTCACTGTCACCCTCCAGCGACCCACCTGGGATGGACCACAGCAGCAGAAACAAATGGCTATACAAAATTAACTTCCAGACTTCCATCCCAGAAAGAAGGCAGCTGCAATGCAGGACGTACAATGCGATGTGGGAAGAAAGATGGATAAATGGTACTTGGAGGAGTCCTTTCCATCAACAACCGGGAATACTAGTTTCATCATAGATTTGGGTAATGTAATAAGAATGTACAATATTGAACAGAAAAACTCTGGAATCCAAGCAATATGTTTTTGGTGCATGTCATGTCTTAACAGTCACAAGCAGTTTTGGCAATGATTTGCCATGGGATTGGTCATTTTTACTACAACCACACTGCATCCCCATCTTTACTATAGATTTCAATGAAACTTTACACAAGACAAATATTCCACTAGATGGAAGATGATAAACTAAATTACAAAGTAAAGCTTCCTGAACTATTCCAAAATCCAGGACCAACACCAACTAGTCACCAGCACCACTCACTTGAAGTGGGGGGAAAAAGGTAGCAGGGTGAAAAATCTCAGAGGCGCTTCTCTTTTTCTGCAGGATTTTGATTTAAATGCTACATCATCTTTAAGCTCTACTGACTTTAGGGTTTGATAGCACAAAAGCCAGGAAAACCATTTCCTAGTTATGGTACTTGTACTTTTCCTATTGTCAGAGTTTAAAGGTACGTAGAACTTCAACGAGAAGGGACTGGAGGCACCAAACTTCTTACTACCCATAAGAAGACAAACCCTATCATTATGGATTTGAAATCTCTAACTCTACAGGACAGAGCCAAAGCAAATGCAGGTTCATTAGAAGCAAGTAGGATTGACTGAATTATGAATGTACAGTGGGACTGAATTCTTATTGCTCATTTTCCCTAAGAAAAAATGTTGGTATTAGTTGTTTTTTCCTAAACTGTTATGTAGCTAGATTTAGAGAACTTATTCGCTTGTTTTTTTGGAGACTCCAAGGTCGGAACTGACGAAAGGGTGATATTGCGCCAGAGAAAAGCTATTTACCATTCAGTTTGTGGATCTCACTGTTTATATTGAGCTAAATATTTCTCAGTTACCTGGGTGTGAACTTCACTGAAGTTCATGAGTTGTACTAACATAACTTAGGACAGAATCTGGCCCTTTGAAATACGGTTGATTCCATAATTCCCTTAGGGAACTGATGGGCAGGATCCCCTGGGAGACTAATATGAGGGGGAAAGGAGTCCAAGAGACCTGGCCGTATTTTAAAGAAGCCTTATTGAGGGTGCAGGAACAAACCATCCTGATGTGCAGAAAGAATAGCAAATATGGCAGGCGACCAGCTTGGCTTAACAGTGAAATCTTCAGTGAACTTAAACTCAAAAAGGAAGCTTACAAGAAGTGGAAATGTGGACAGATGACTAGGGAGGAGTATAAAAATATTGCTAGGGCATGCAGAGGTGTAATCAGGAAGGCCAAGGCACAATTACAATTGCAGCTAGCAAGGGATGTGAAGGGTAACAAGAAGGATTTCTACAGGTATGTTAGCAACAAGAAGATGGTCAGGGAAAATGTGGGACCCTTACTGAATTAGGAGGCAACATAGTGACAGATGTGGAAAAAGCTGAAGTAACTCAATGCTTTTTTTGCCTCAGCCTTCACAGACAAGGTCAGCTCCCAGACTGCTGCACTGGGCAGCACAGTATGGGGAGGAGGTGAGCAGCCCTTAGTGGTGAACGAACAGGTTAAGGGCTATTTAGAAAAGCTGGACATGCACAGGTCCATGGGTCCAGATCTAATGCATCCAAGAGTGCTGAGGGAGTTGGCTGATGTGATTGCAGAGCCATTGGCCTTCTTTGACAATTCGTGACAATCGAAGGAGGTCCCGGACGATTGGAAAAATACAAATATAGTTCCCATATTTAAAAAAGGGAAGAGAGAACCTGGGGAACTACAGATCGGTCAACCTCACTTCAGTCCCTGGCAAAATGGTGGAGCAGGTCCTCAAGGAATCCATTTTGAAGCACTTGGAGGAGAGGAAGGTGATCAGGAACAGTCAACATGGATTCACCAAGAGCAAGTCATGCCTGACCAACCTGATTGCCTTCTATGATTAGATAACTGGCTCTGTGGATATGGGGAAAACGGTGGACGTGATATACCTTGACTTTAGCAAAGCTTTTGATACAGTCTCCCACAGTATTCTTGCCAGCAAGTTAATGAAGTATGGATTGGATGAATGGACTATAAGGTGGATAGAAAGCTGGCTAGATTGCCAGGCTCAACGGGTAGTGATCAATGTCTCCATGTCTAGTTGGCAGCTGGTATCAAGCGGAGTGCCCCAGGGGTCAGTCCTGGGACCAGTTTTGTTCAACATCTTTATTAATGATCTGGATGACGGGATGAATTGCACCCTCAGTAAGTTTGAAGATGACACTAAGCTAGGAGGAGAGGTAGATATGCTGGAGGGTAGGGATAGGGTCCAGAGTGACCTAGAAAAATTGGAGGATTGGGCCAAAAGAAATCTGATGAGGTTCAACAAGGAAAAGTGCAAAGTCCTGCACTTAGAAAGGAAGAACCCCATGCACCGCTAAAGGCTGGAGACCGACTGGCTAAGCAGCACTTCTGCAGAAAAGGACCTGGGGATTACAGTGGACGAGAAGCTGGATATGAGTCAGCACTGTGCCCTTGTTGCCAAGAAGGCCAACGGCATATTGGACTGTATTAGTAGGAGCATTGCCAGCAGATCGAGGGAAGTGATTATTCCCCTCTATTCAGCACTGGTGAGGCTACACCTGGAGTATTGTGTCCAGTTTTGGTCCCCACACTATAGAAGGGATGTGGACAAATTGGAGAGAGTCCAGTGGAGGGCAATGAAAATGATTAGGGGGCTGGAACACATGACTGATTAGGAGAGGCTGAGGGAACTGGGCTTATTTAGTCTGCAGAAGAGAAGAGTGAGGGGGGATTTGATAGCAGCCTTCAACTACCTGAAGGGGGGTTCCAAAGAGGATGGAGCTCGGCTGTTCTCAGTGGTGGCAGATGACAGAACAAGTAGCAATGGTCTCAAGCTGCAGTGAAGGAGGTCTAGGTTGGCTATTAGGAAACATTTCCACTAGGAGGGTGGTGAAGCACTGGAATGAGTTACCTAGGGAAGTGGTAGAATCTCCTTCCTTAGAGGTTTTTAAGGTCAGGCTTGACAAAGCCCTAGCTGGGATGATTTAGTTGGTGTTGGTCCTGCTTTGAGCAGGGGATTGGACTAGATGACCCCCTGAGGTCTCCTCCAACCCTAATATTCTATGTTTCTATAATAATAAATTACCCTAATACATCATGGAAGACAAAGGTCAAAGAAGGCAAACCAAAGAGTACACAACTGATTATTCATTTATAAAGAACTGTAAATTACATAGAAATACAAAGAGCCTCAAATACAAAGAGCCATCTGCCTCAAAGCTCTTACAACCTAAATTCACACATTAATATTTTTAAAAGGATTAATTTCTCTTACTTATTAACAGAGAAGTTTATATTCCCAATAGAGTACTCTAAAATGAATGTTTTGCTGTATTTAAGCCTACTTACAAAGACAGTACTGAGGTGAACGGAACAATTTGTTTCCTATTGCTATCTTTACTGCTCAAAATATTCCATTTATAAATAGAATGCCAGACAAATGTGGTCAAACGCGCAGCTTGTGCGACAAAAGATCACTGTAGGCATACCCAGTACTACCATGTAAGGTCTGCATTTAAGAGTGTATTTGTTCCCTGAAGGTTGGTAAGGATTAGGAAAAATACAAAGTTCTATCCTTTGCATCAGCAGTCATTACAGGTCACGTAATAGATTGGTCTGACGTCACCAACAGATAGTTTGCATATATGTCCTCTATATGTAGTGTATGGATCTCTTATGACCAGCTCAACATTGTACCAGCAAAGTTCCTGCTAACATGCTAGACTAGCACGTCACCTAACAGTAGGGAGAATATGTCAAGAGACGAGAGAGTAATTAATTTCCTTCTTTGAAGGCACGATGTTAGAGAATCATTCCCACTGCTCAGGTCTTATCATGAGCTTTCCAAAGGGAGTTGTAGGTCTGAAGGGGAACAGACAACAATGGCTGTCACATTTCCTTATTTGGGTGTCCCCACTGTCCATTCTCTCAGAAACTGGAAACATGACAACTTCCTGACTCCATGTTGGGAACGCAGATTGTCAATTTAAAAACATCTTTACAAATTTTAAACTGAACTAGTTCTGGAAATCTTTGTAAAACAATAAATGTTGAACTCTCACATGCCATTTATCCCAGAGCACTTGAAAATGCAGTTCTACTCTGAAAAGTTAGGAAAGTGGCAGTGGATAGATACCTAAGAAAATAACATGTAAAATTTGCTCTGCTTCCATGGTGACAGGCAAATACCTGAAATAAACTTTGTTTAAAATTAACTTTATATTTAACTGTTCATGCCTGAATTTTAGAAATTTCAGAAATAATTTTGTGTTAAGTTCACCAGACACCCTCCTCCCCACAAAAAAGAAGTCCCCATCCACTCCTCCATCACTCTTCCCCTCATACAACAAATTATGGCTCCATAGACAAATATTTCTTTCTGCAGTCTTACATGCTATGCTGGTTATGCAATTTCCCTTTATACTGACTTCCATTATTCAATACATCTAAGGCACAACTTGCATGCTATCAATCACTTTTGCAAAAACTGCAATGCTAAGTTGTGTCTACAATTCATTAGAGTTGTGAATAGCTCATTGAACATGACTTTCACACACTCAGGCAATCCTCCTTCTGAAAGAATATGAGATAAGGTTACTTTAATCCTTTCAAAGAATTGCACTATTTTGCTTTCCTTTTTATCCTCTTAAATATCCTTCCTAGTTAAGAAATTAACATTCTCTCATACAATTCTTACACAAATTGTGCTTTTACTTTTCTGCATCTCTTGTTAATTACATGATGTTATCTGGAATAATCTATTCAAGAAGCACCAATAACTTTGGTTACCAATAAAAGAGAAAACTTAGCATAAATTGCTTAGCACAAAGTTAATCTTATAAAGCAAGGAATAAAGAGGATCTAACAGCTATTATATGACTTATCAGCTTCCCAAAAAGGGTCACTCTATACTTTTTTCAAGAGACTAATTAAATACCTTAACAATGTCATTGAAACTTCATGAATCTTTCAATAAATTATACCCTGCCTCTACAACATGTTTTCATTTATTAATCTCACTTAAAATGCAAAGAGCTATGAGAACCCCATTGACAGTTAAGCAGGGCCACTCAGTTAATTCTTATTATATGGTTTAATGCAAAGAATAATGACCGCTATAACCTATGACAATTAAAATTATAGCCATCTGTCACAAGATGTTAATCCTCTTATTTCAGCAGTCATCAGACTTCTCAAAAAGCTTTCCTAAAATGCCTACCTTTTAGGAGAAAGCACTTATTGTCGTGGATAATTAGACACGTTTTATATACCTTGAGTGCATTATAAAAGATTTTAATGTAGAATTTATAAAGACCACTGTATGCTTTTAAGAGGTACACTTCTAATCAATTTCACTTGATTCCCATTTACTAGGCACAATGTTTTTAGGATGATGAATGATTCACTGAAATTGAAAAATAATACATGCATTCTAATACTATTTTAAAAACCTAAATTTGGGACCTAATCAGCCCAATAGCTTCCATTTATTGTTTATTACAGTGATGCATTTGCATTGAGGAAAAAATAGAACCCACAGACTGGCATAATTATTTTCTCTAATTAAATTAATATACTTAAACTATGCCTTTTATTTAAACCCTTATATACCTTTATCAAGAGCAGGACAATAGTAATAGTTTATAGTAATAAACAGATTCATATGATATTGAATGTGTACCTTAAATGGAATATGCAGCTACTTTCAATAGAATCAGATCACTCGGGAGTCAGTTAAAAAAATCATAACACAGTAGTTAGCTCTAGTCAAACTGTCTCAGGAAATGGAAAAAGTGGTTCAAACAGAAGGGCTGAGGGAGCTGTAGGACTATAGGCAGCTCCAGGATGGGAAAATAGGTTGGGAATGTCTGTCCAAACTAAGTCAAAACTAAAGGAACCTTGAATAATATTAGGTGATCCACTAGATGTGGAATATATGTTTGACACTTTATAATGCTAAGACATGAGAAGTTACATTGGGAGGTATATGCCAAAGTCTGAGCCATCCTGTTGGAAAATCCAGAAGAGCTATAATACCTGGTTTCTTTATCTTTACACATGTAAAAATTCCATCCATGCTCTTATATAGGCTGAGAGGGTGGAAGACCTGTGCAAGGCAAGGTGAGTGATGGAGGAATTTCATGTTAGGATATTTAGGTAAATAGGCAAGAAATGCTCACTTTTGTCCCAAACTCCAGCTTTAAAGCCATGATGGTAACAATGATTCATGAAAACTGAGCTCTCGCTGCTCTGTATGCATGGCTGGAAAAAGAGTATTTACAGTGAGCAGGGAAAGGGCATATAGCAAAGTGATGAAACCTCATGGACAAACCTGAACAGCCTCTGGTATCTGCAGGAAGAGAGGTGCAACCCTAAATGTCTCAGAAGAGATTAGAAACCCTAACGTGACAAAATGTTTTTTAAAAGTATAGCTGTTAAGTTTTAAAACTAGTGAGTCTTCTGCAGCTTCAACTTCAATTTCATCTTTGGTTTACAAGTCTCTCTTCTAGGATCTTGCATAAGAAAGTTAAAGATGACCATTACCACTAACACTGAAATGTTTAATTGAAGATTCAATATAACGTAGGAATAGCACACAGAATAGAATCTGGAGGACTGGTACAAAATAGTTAAATTTAGGGTAGCAGACTAGAAAATTTCCCATTGGCAACAGAGAATCCAGCAACCACTTAGCTTAAAGACAATACAAATCTTTTTGAAGATTGATGTGCTGGGAAATTTACAATGTATTAGAAATCTCAGACTGATCAGCGTCCCCAAACATGTGAGTAAGAAAAGCACATTTTAGAAATTCCTCAATTTCAGGACTATTGAGATTAAGCTTCATTAAGAGCATTTCTTCTTCCTTAGATTACAGGCTATTAATTGGGAAGACTATTAACAATGTTTTTGACCTGGTGTGTCTTGGTGATCCCGCAAGTTACCAATGAGAATTCTGAAAAAGACTAGAACTAAATCAGATCATGAATACAAGAAATTCAGGTTTTCTACATTTTATCCCAGCCAGAGTGGTGCAAAGGGATATTCTTGTAACTAATGTAAAAGCAATTTGGGAACCTCAAAGCAAAACAAATATTGGCATGATCATGTCTTTTTAAAAATGAAAACAAATATGTTTTATTTCCACCAAAAAACAAAACCCAAACAAAAAACAGCTTTACAAACTACTAATATTTCTGATGCAGCTGACAGACTAGGAGATATGTCAGTAAACCAATTTTAAGACTTTGCTATACAGTTGTTAAATTACGATTCCTGGTTTATATTTCTGCAGAGAAACTCGATTTTGAAAAAAGAACAGGATTACTTGTGGCACCTTAGAGACTAACAAATTTATTTCAGCATAACACAGCATTAACACAGACTAACACGGCTGCCACTCTGAAACCTCGATTTTGAAAGTGATTTACATAGCCCGGATCCTATCAATACTTACATCTGATATCCCTAAGGGAATTCTGCACCAAAAATAAAAAATAAAAAAAATTCTGCACATAGTATTTTTAAAATTCTGCAAATTTTTATTTGTCAATAAATAAATGTGGCGCCAGCATAGCAATGAGGAGCACAGCTGGCTGCATTGAGGTGGGAGATCACCCTGAAGCTCCCACCTCCCCCAGTACAGGGACTCGGCAGTGAGGCTGCACTGACCTGACACAGTGCAAGAGCTGGGCCTACCCCAGAAACACCCCTGAGCCCTGCTCCTCTGCGCCAGGTATCCACCCCCTTCCCTCATTTCCCCCACATCCCCTTACCCAGCCCCACTGCCAGCCCTCACTGTTGCACAGAAAACAGGAAGTTTCCCAGCACACAGATGGGGAGCTTGACTGGCACTAGGACCCAGGAGGCAACATTCAGCTACAGAGTTAGCAAAGCAAAGACACAGCCTCCTTCAACTGGGCAGCTCTGCGCTTGCAGAAATGGGTGGGGGAGTGACATGTAACCCCGTGTGCCCCCCCACCCAAAAAACTGCACCCATGGTCGTGTCTCCCCCCCCCCCCCCCCCCCAGAGCACTGGTTCCCTGCTGTTTTCTGCAGGGAAGCACAGGAATGGGGGGGGACGGGGGACGGACGGACGACATTTCTCCAGGCGTGCAGTCATGCAGAATCCCCCCAGGAGTAATCTGAGTAATTTTATATGTGAGAGCTCTCCCATTGAACTCACAGGTACTATCTGTGTATATAATGTTATGCACACATGTATTTCCAGGTTTGGGACCCATCTGCCTTTCTGCACTCAGACTATTAATCCAATGCGTTATCTCTCAGATGCAGATCCAGTTTGTTGTAGGACAGATAAATTCATTCATACAACTGTTTCCTGTATACAATGGTGTGAAACATGTTCACTGGATTTCCTTATGGGCTGGGGGGGGGGTTGACTTTTGCCATCAGTCTCTCCTTATTGGCCTCTAATTAACTGCTATATCGTTATGTTTAATAATTTGTGCTAGTTGCCCCTCTAGAGAATTTGTATCTTACTCACAACACTTAGGGGAGAAAAGTTAAATTTGCATGTATTCAATTTATTTTGTAGCAACTTTTAAGTAGCTAGATAATAAAAAATGAAACTATTGAAAAACCTAGGATTTCATTAATGCAGGGAAAAAAATTTAAAAAATATTCTATGTATCTTTAACTCCACAACTCAGGATGTTCTAGTCTGAAATAGCAGTTAGCAAACAAACCAAATATGGCAAGTACCATGAAATATAAATGTATGAGTTCTCGGTTTGATTTTAACATCTATGGAGCATGTGCACTGTGGAGATAGTATGACAAGTTAAAGGGTTATTGCATTTTAGAAACCATGTATTCCTCTCTTATTTAATAGCTGTTACCATCATGTTTAGCTGCTGCTGCTTCTCTTGCAGATGGGAATTCACTGATATGATTAAATTTGATGGTATGATAATGTATGGTAATCGTGATTAATCAGAAGCCTACTAGCAAATGGAGGATGTTGGGTATCATGTCACCTGCATTTTAAACTGCATTCCCTCTATGCCAGCCTGACAATATTTGACAGCTGGAGGGATCTCATGCTGCATCTGCTCGCTACTACTTATAGATCTGATAAGAGAAAATGCCCATCATTCCTTCACTATCTTAAGTGCTGTAATTACAAGGCTTTGCAGACAAGTTGTGAAAACAGTAAATGTTCAAAACGAAAGCTTTTTGCTAGATGTTGAACAAAGCTCAGTCTCACATCTGCAAGGGCTATAATCTGAAAGAAATGTAATTTGATGCAGCAGTCTCATTCAAACATGATTTGCATGAAATGCCATATAAAGCACTATCCAAGAAATGTCAATCAACACCACCTGATACCATGTATCCTGTTAAATGGAAACAAAATGCTTTCTACACTACCTGTGATCTGCTGTTGCTACAGTAATCCAGTGAAAATTTCATTTACTGTTACTGTTATTACAGTAAAGCCATAACTAAAGCAGAATAATTTTGACGAAGTAGTACAGTAGACTTGTTTTCACAAGTGTTCTTTCATTTCCATTAGTAATTTACCTCCTAAACAAATGCTATTACAAAACGTGTAATAGTTAATCACCACCCGTCACTGAATATCATTCAGAAATGACAGACTGCTCTGGAGATGTAAATTGCAAGACATTAATTAAGAGTAACACACTTGTTAATGTGAGCCAAAAACTTTAGATACTAGGTTTTTAAAACCCCTGATTTCCTTACTTTTATACCCCCTTATTATTAAACCTCAAATAATTTAAAAAATGACATGTAATTCAATTTGCTTTGTTGCACTTCCCAGTACAATGAAAACAATTTCATTTTGCCTCATTCCCCTAAAATGTTGCAGTGTTTAGGATTCACTAATGCAGGGGTGACCAACCTGTGGCTCTGGAGCCGCATGCGGCTCTTCAGAGGCTAATATGCGGCTCCTTGCATAGGCGCCGACTCCGGGGCTGGAACTACAGGCGCCAACTTTCCAATGTGCTACAGGGTGCTCACTGTTCAACCCCTGGCTCCGCTCCTTCCCCCAAGGCCCCCACCCCCACCCCTGAGTCTGCCATGCCCTTGTTCCTCCTCTTCTCCTCCCCTTCCCCCCCCCCACCCCCTGCACACCACAAAACAGCTGATCGTGGCAGGCGGGAGGCACAGGGATGGAGGGTTAGGTGCTTATCTGCGGTGCTGCTGGCAGGTGGGCGGGGGGGGGGGGGGCTGCTGACGTGTTACTGTGGTTCTTTGGCAATGCACATTGGTAGATTCTGGCTCCTTCTCAGGCTCAGGTTGGCCACCCCTGCACTAATGCAAAGGATTTTTACATAACAAAAATGCTTTAGTATAATATCACAACATCAGTTCAGCTACTAAATTTGCTAAAGCTTTGGTTTCGGTTTTGGACCACACACGTTCAGCCTGTGCTCCATTTTATAATGCTACTTAGAATTTTTAACATTAGTAGCAACATTTACTGTTTGTATCACAGTAGTGTTTACACCTAAGGCATTGCCCTAGCAATCCTAGGCAGTGTTTGCCTCAGACCTCAAAATGTAAGCCAAGGGGCAAATGAATGGTAGGAGAGAAAGAAAACGTTAATAGTTTAAAAATGCGTCACTACCTTAAGTTATCTGAAATGTGTGAAAAGTAATTTAGAGAGCTATTTTAAAGACTTCCACAAATAACACATACAATTATATTCTGATGTATATTTTAAGATACCGCTTTAAGAAACTTAAGCCTTTTTTTATTAGCAAGAAGTTTACAATGAAGGGTTCAATGCCAGAACCAAAACTAATCTGAAATGTAACCTTATATACTGAAATATTTTTAAAGAGCTGATGTAATGGAGATATATGAAAGCAATCAGAAAATAGAAAGAATACTTAGTAATGATGGTGGTTATTTTTGTAAGAAAAAAAACAATCAGAGAAGTAGAAAGCAAGGATATTTAAATAGAAAGGGATACAAATGGATAGATACCAGAAGGAGGAAATAACTATGAAATGTGGAAAGTTGTTCATGAACAGCTGAGGGCTTTTTCTTCTATTAAAAATCTTATTTTTATATTGAATAAAACAGATAATTTATAAGAATGATTTAATTTAGAAGATTTGAATTTTGCTCTGTACATAAGTGTTTTATCAAAGAATAAAGTTTCTGGATCTCAAAATAAAAGGACAGTGGCCCATGGATGCACCCCTCCCCCAAAGGGTATATCTAAACAGGATCAAAAAAGCTAACATTCACCAAAGAGGTGGTGTAAAGAGATGCCTCAGTTACTACTTCTCTTACCCACAATTATTTCCTCTCCATTCTAGAGGACCCTGTCCACCAAGTGCCTAAGGCCCAAACTCTGCCTCCTTACTTTAACCCCATGGGAACAAAAGGCACTAAATATAAAGAAATTAGTGCAGATCTGCCTGTGGAGAGAGGACATGATTCCAAAATCCAACTAAGGAGGTCCCCACACACCTTGTGCTTCAGAGTTAAATAAGTTGGACCAGTACAGCAAAACAGAAGGGGTCAGTCAGTACATCTGTAACTATAGGTACCACTGGCCCTTCTCCCCCATTCTCAGATGGAGCATACCAGCTGCCATTAGCAGCTTGATGGGACCAAGCAGTGTGATGGGACAAACAGTCTGCTCCATAGGCTGTTACTTCAGCACAAAGCTAAAGTTCTTGCTAGAGAACAAATACTCTTTAGCCAATTGTGTCAAACATTTGCTTAAATTCAGAACACACATTTAGTACTGTATTTATATAGTGTTATTGTGACTCACTTGCTGCATGACCGTGATCACGGCAGTCACTTAAACATGAAATTTTTCAAATTCATTCCCTACTGTTAAGCTAATAAATTCATATTACAAATTCAAACTAAAATTAATGGGTCTGATCTTCAAAAGTGCGGAGCAGCCAGCACCTACTATTGATTTTGCAAATTGAAGTCAATGGGTAGGATTTTCAAAAGCAGCTAAGTTAGGCACCTAACTCACTTAGAGTAGGCTTTTCAAAAATGCCTATGGGTACTCCTGATGCACTACACTTTTCAAAATCTGGCCTCCTATTTAGGTGCCTAAATATACATTTAGGGGCCTAACTAAGCAACTATTTTGGAAAATCTTGGCCTCTTTGTGCCTGTTTTCCCAGCTGCAAAATGGAACTGTAGGAAAATGTATCTTGATTTCCCTGAAAATGTCCATTCTTCCAGTGGGAAGGTCTGCATCCTGTTGTTTGCAGCTTGCTCAGAGACAGAACCAGGCTTGCCAGTAAGGCCAGGATGGGTGTGCCCTCACATGTGTAGATGCCATCCACTCTGTTCCATCTCCAGCAGTTAAAAGGCATGGTCTGCTGGATCTTCTTCTCAGAGCAATTGTTTTATTAATTATTAAAAATCTCCTTCTGATTTGGCTGTTTGGGCTTCCTTATTTGGCAGTGAGAAAGACAGGAGGGTTCTGCCAAGAGATCTTATCTCTCCCATTTTATGCCAAAATGGGGATAAGAACACTTACCCAATTTTTGTAAAGCACTTTAAAATCGACAGCTGAAAAGTGCTAAGCATTGTTATATTTGATGTCATACAACACATGGGAAACAATGTCCTTGTATCAATGGTATTAGACCCTACAAAAACACAATTTAAGCATAGTATCTCAACTGACCACATGAGGGGTCAATCTCAGAATAGTTACTTCTTTTTAGTCTACGATGTTTAATGGATTAACCCTCAGGCTTGAAGGACCGCGTGCACTTTACAGAGAGTTTTGAAAGAAGACAGGATGGTGATTTGGCATACAAGAGGGAAATTATGGTGACAGGCTTTTTGGCTGAAGTTATTAATTAGTATCCCTTTTTACTTTTAAACTCATTTATTACCACCGCAAGGAATGGTCCAAATCCAGTCAAAAATGTATTTGGGGATGACTGTTCTATCCTGGGTGGAGTTGTGGAATAAAGGCTATAGAGATGGACTGTCTGACTAGGCTTTCACCCCTCCCCGGCCCTTGTTTATCTGCTTATGCTTCCTCGCCAAATAGCGTTTAAAGACTTTGCTAGAATGGTTCCCAGCTCTGTAAAGACAGAGCCTAGTATCTTTCTAGAGAACCATATTTAAACATGTTTTCCTGTCAGAAATGTGGTACTTTTGCCCATTAGTGCTACAAGACAGTTTTTCTATGCACTACCCAGTTCATAACTCCATTTGTAAAATGGCTTCTTGTTAAGTTGGGACCTAGTGGCCAGGACATGGGAAACTTTGAACCTTTGATAGCAAAAACAGTGTACAAGAATGGTTCTTGAGAGAGCTGCTGACAGTTTTCAAATGCACAAGGTCCAAGTCATCACCTATGAAGACCTTGGGGCCAGTCTCCTGGAGTAAGTTGGTAGAGCTCCATTGAAGTCAATATTTCAATGAAGTTATGCCAACTTATACCCACTGAGGAGGATCTTAAGCTATGCAGGTTGGACTGGTGGCAACCTCGGGATAATAAAACCATTGATTTATGAAAGATGTTCCCCTTTTACTTTTAACTTTTCCTCCCATTCTTCTGCCTCACCCCTACAGTATGTCCCATCTGCTTGTTACATTTTGTTATTGTCTTAAATTATGAGTTATCTGGGGCAAGCACAGTCACATTCATTTGAACAGCATTTAGTACAATAGGGTCCTGATCCTTGATTGGGATATCTGCACTACTATAATATAAAATAATATGGCCAGGAAACAGTAATAAAAATACAGAAGGCCTAGTTAATTGCCCCAGGGTTAAAGCTTTCAATCAGTTTTGCCAAAAATGGCAGAGTCATCTGAGCAGATCTTTGGCAGGGCTATCTAGATAATAAAATCCCAGGATTATCACTAGAATGTCAGCTGAGTCAGCATGAAGCGATGGGAAAAGGTACAAGCATGAGGCTGAGAGCTTTTTGTATAGAGTATCACTACGTTCAATCATCACTGGGATTCACCATCTATTACCATCCAATTTTTAAGTTCTCAGCCATTTTGACTTTACTAATTATATCCATGCAGTGTACAGCTAACATAGGGCATTTATCAATGCCATGCCAAGAGTCCTAGACCACTGATATCAGAGGAGACAACCAATTACCACCTTTATTCTACAGCAATTTCACTGGCTGTATGAGGAGACGGTGGATTATTTGGCCCAGTTGCCATACCTCTCTGAGAACATGGGCTTTTAGCTACTACTTATTTGTTAAATGACAACTGTATGATTGGCACTTTGAGACAAAAGCTAATGTCAATCCCCTGCTCTGATTTGCTTAAAGCCCAAGATACACAGATAACATAAGATCTAGTGGAAGGCTCAGTGGAATGTGTTAGCTTAATGTGCTGGTTTTTTAAATAGACTATTTAAAAATAACTGGAAGAATTAAATAGTGTCAACTGCACATTGTTTAAAATCTCTGCATAAATTTTATTGCCACGAACTAATATACTTTAAGAAAGATCTGGAATACAATGGAAACATGTGGAGTCTTCTCAAGAGTGCCTGTCATTCTATAAAAATTGCAGAACCGACCATTTTAATTCTTACTCTTTGTACAAGTGTGCCACAGCCTTCGGCTGACAGCCTCATCTCAGAACCATTATCTACTCAATTGCCAATGAGTTTAATATGGTTATTGATAAAGACTTGTTTGCACACTAAACAAAGTAGTCATTGTTTACTGAAAGGAAAAATGCTAGACAATGAGGTATTTGATATATTCCTTGAGTATTCCAAGATTTTACACTGATTCTGTATTACCCCAGATGTTAGGAAATATCCAGAAAAAATGAGAAGGCCAAAAAAGTAATTCCATTTATGTCTTCTCCCCACTTCCTCCCAAAACACCGAAGGGACAAAGCTTTAAATAAATAAGTAGGGATGAAAATGTTCAAGTTTTACTATTGGCAACTGAATATGAAAATACAGTATCAAAACCTGTATTTAGTGGCAATTGATTTGTTTAAAAATTGTCTCAATTCCGATCATTGTAAGCATTGCATTATGCTTTCTACCAATTTCTTATAACATGAAGCTCAATGTGCCAAACACAGCCATGGTACAACTTTGCATAAGTCAATACAATTGTGTCCTCTTACAGAAGGGCTGAATTTAACACTAAAAGTTTTTAAAATGAATGATTATCTGTTCTCATATACTAAAAAAAATGCAACTACAGTCCCCAAAAATTTTTAGAAACACTTAAGCAGCTTGAAAATGAAAACATAAAAAAAAAAATCTGATTTGCTTTGTGGACCACACATGTCATTTGTTTAGGTGGTTCTAAAAAGTTGCAGTAAAATCAAGTTCAAAGACTTTTCTCTCAGTCAGAAAGACTTACATGAATTCTAACAACATTTTATTCAACCTTACAGGGTTTTTTTGAACCGTATTTTTAAAGTTTTTTAACCACTGGTCTACCTGTTATAATATATGTCAACTACGAATAGAACAGAAATATTTGCAACACAGATTTTAACAAGCATCAGAGTAAAAAAAAACTACTCTAAAACATAAGCATTTCTTCCACACACAGATATTTGAAAAATGTAATGCCTCTGATAATTATGCAAATTTCACACCATATTTTATTTTCATGGAAAACAGGCTGACCAGATAAATGGAACATATAGAACTTTCAAATCCGAAGGTAAATTTGACTTGAGTTCAACAGCTATATACGACATCTGATTAAACAAAAGTGAAGTATGCATAATGCTACTCATACCTAGCTCTTACCTAGTAGCTTTGGTACTCTATGTAGATGGTTGTAAAGCACTTACAAGGGAGGTCAGTATCATTAGCCCTATTTTACAGATTCGGGTAACTGAGGCACAGAGAACGGAAGTCACTTACTCAAGGTCTTACCCAACAGGCCAGTGGCAGAGCCAGGAATAGAACCCCGGTCTCTTGAATTTCAATCCAGTGCTCTGTCTACTAGGATGCACTGCCTCTCCACTTAATAGGAATAGATGCTAACCAAAAGAATTTTCTTAGCTCTGAATATCAGCTACTTAATAAACAGCAAGTACCAGTGTCATGCTTACATAAGAAAGATGCCTCATTTTCTCTAGGGAAACTTTTAGGGAGAAGAGAAAAATATTCCTATCCAGAAGAGGAATACAATTCTACATCAAATGTAAGCTGAATCTTTTTTATTTTATTCCATTTAAAAGTTGTGCTGTATATGAATTATTTTGCTATATGTATGTTAGTATTTGTCTACTGCAAATAGGAAAAAGTATAAAAATTCTAATTGTACAACCTATTTAAAGAAATCAAGTTCTAATTTTAATATGTTGTAAACACATTTTCAAGGATGTCAATTACAACGGATTTATACATTCTTTCTTCCTCCAATTTCTTTTCATTTCAAAATGTGCTCACTAGCAGATCAATTAAAATATATCACATGAAAACAAAGTACAAGATTCTGGGATACAACATAATTCCAATTTTCACAAAGAACAATTTAAATTAACATTTGTAAATGCTAGGAAGATTTCTCTGTTTTGCACTCGGACTTGCTCATATAAAAGTGTTTCCTCTAGTTACACCACAGTCAAATTGTGGTAACCTGGAGTATAGAAATTTCACAGAAATATGACAAAATTGGGTAAAACGATAACCGGGCTTTGTAAAGCGACATTTTGTTTTAGGTTATTTAACGTTTTTATACTTCATAAAATAGTCATATTCATTACTATACAATTTATCAGTAACTCTGTACAAAACGAACAAGCATAAGTAATTGATTGGATAAGGATCTTTGAGGAATTATTCTGCACAGAAATAATCCTCATACTATATGCACATGGAAATCACAAAACCAGCACAATTTTTTGTAATCTGCCTTTTCTAGCTACAACTAATTTCTATACAGATGAACTCTGTATATTAGTATATTTTGATACATGAACATTTACTTCACCCTTCCACATTCCATATCACCTAGGTTTAGCTTTCCTACATACAAGCTTCATGTACAAGAAAAGCATGTGTGCGCCTCCAAGTTTTGGCAAATGAAGGCAACATTACACAAAAATTACTCATTTACATGATTTGATACTCTATGTGAACAGTTGTAAGTAACTAAAATGATACAACACAATAAAATTAGATGAAAAATACCACAAACAGGAAAACTATGAACAAGTGTTTTTGCACACTTCGTCCATTCAGAATAAGTCAGGCAGTCAGATTAGTTTAGAGAAAGAGCTAAAAGATTACTAGTATGTTTTGGAAGACAAAGATAAGCAAGAAGGGAAGTATCATTCAATGTCAAATCCATTTTTTATATAAAAATAATGAAACCTTTTAAATGCTTAACACAAGCAGAAAATAAGGCACTGATTTTATAATACAAATAAAAATATGGAGCTTTTTAGCCTGAAATTTCCCCACCCTCACCCCGCAACAGCCTTTTTAAAGGATGCCAGTAGTAAAATGAAAAAAAGTTCTCTAAGTCAAGATGCATTTGTACCTCTCCCTTTGGAGAGACTGGCTCAACAATTTTACAGTTAAATAGAATTAATTCTGCTCTCAAAAATCCATTGACCTTAAGCTTTTAACAAACATTTTCAACTGCAGAGATTACTGTCAATATTTATAAATCCTTAAAATTATATTTCATTGGAACATCTTTTATTTGCTATATTAATATTTCTTTGCAAATGTATGCTTATCCAAATCACAGAAGAAGAAGCAGCTGCTACTCACAGGAAATCTCTGGGGTCCTACAGCAGGTCTTGGCTGGGTTGGGACTGGCAACAAGGGCACTGAAACAAGAAACACCTTTTAATACAATTTACTTTACCTAACAGTTGTTGACTTTATCTCCAAAAGTAGTCACGTAGCAGATCTTAATCACTGCTGGTTATGTTTACCTTTAAGAACTAAGCATGTGCTCCACAGTCCTTAAAATTAGCTGAGAGGAGACAAGTTTTGTTTCCAACATTCAACAGGCAATTAGTATTCTCGTGGCATAATTTAGATAATGCAATCCTGAATTTTCAGAATTAAACAGCCTGTTGGACAGAGAAAAACCTACATCTGGCCAAACTGAAGAAAGTACACTCTTTTAGGCCTGTAAAGGTGCATCTAAATGACATAATACAACATTTAAACAATGCTTCAAATGCAAAAGAGGAAATTCAACATATATATCCTAAATTCTTCTCTCTCAGACCCTTTTAGATTGTCATTGTGACTCCCGAAGACTCCATGCTTCAGTGGGTCGTTATAGTATCCTAACACTATACATGCTAAGGCATCACAGTGGATCAGGAACCGGAATGACTACAGAGAATCTAAAATGGGAGGGAGAGGATAAGAAGTTCAGAACTATGCACAGATGTCTCCTATTAACATTACTGAATGGGACATTCCACACACAAGGCTCCTTCCTTGCAGGCTGAGAAGGGTCCCATTCAATTTGTGATATTCACAGAATCAGTGTAATATCTCAAATGAAAAATAACCTTTCTATAAAAGACTGCAGCAGGCAAATTTTAGTAAAATTAGACTGAGCTAATTTTAGTAAAAAAACCAAAACAAATAAAATATAGGTTTTAATTAAAAAGAAGCATTTTGAAAATGTCAAAACAGAAAACATTTTGACTGACCCAAACCATATTTTTTTTCAGATTGCAAGTCTGTGAAATGAGAAATTTCATCCTAATTTGGGATGACCTTTCCAAAATTTTTCCAAGGATGGAAATTTTCCCATGCATCTCTAATGGTCAGTTATCACATACTGGCCTTAGATGGAGGCCACTGCACTATGTTTCTGAGCAGGAAAAATTAACATTAGAAGAAAAGCCATCCAATAAAAAGTATTACCTCACCCGCCTTGTATCTAATACCTTGGGACCAACTGGACTACAACACTGCATACATAAATTCTTAGTGCTATTCACAGCAACTTGACACTTCATCACTGAATTAGCAAATTCCATACTGGGGAATCCAACTCCTATCTAAGATTTCTCCAACTTCGCTTCTTAAAAAGTAAGTAACTATTCTTAAGTATCAGAGGGGTAGCCGTGTTAGTCTGGATTTGTAGAAGCGCCAAAGGGTCCTGTGGCACCTTATAGACTAACAGAGGTATTGGAGCATAAGCTTTCGTGGGTGAATACCCACTTCTTCGGAAGTGAACTATTCTTAGCTCACACCTATATCTAACTTCCATACACTTCTGTTGAATATTTCTGTTTTACTATTTTATATAGTGACATACTGGGCTAAATGCACTAACTTTTCACCTTTGGAAGATTGTGTTCAGACTTTATATTAGGTTACAGGTGAAAATCAGTTTGATGGTCTCATCTTAGTTCTTACTGAACATCTGTCAGTATGATACAATCACCACCCAATTTGGAAAGATGGGGAATTTGACAGAACCATGACTAAAATTGCTTAAGTGTTACAGGTCAGGGCCTATATGCAATAAAAAAGCTGTATAGGAAGGAACACACAAAAAATAGGCCAGCATTCTGTTCAACTGTCATTATCTGTTTTGGTATAGTGCCTCTGGCAGTGCCCCTCCCCCCCTTTTTTTTTTAAACACAAATGAATTTAATACTCGTGAAAGATGATAGTTCAAATCCTTTCAATCCTTGGCCTCTCTGCTGAGGCAGCAAAGACGGCTCAAACCAGCACTCTTTTCGGAACATCAAATTAATCCACAAATTTTTAATGATAGAAGTAGAAGAACCGGTGGTATAACATTTTAAAACAGCACAGTGTTGGACAGAATTTTAAATAAGAATGGAAGTATATATCATCTGATGGTAAATGACCAGGAAATATTTAAAGAGACAGCAGAAACCATCCCTATCTCATGTTTTAAGGGATTTTTTAATAGTATTTTTTCTGACAAACCAGAAAATTGCTTTAATTTAAAGCTAGTTTTAAAGGATAAAATTGAGTCACTGCATAGCAATTTAGTAAGTTACTAAGAGAGAGTTTGGTAGCTCACTTCTGAACTTCCGTGGCTCCCCAAAATCCTTGGTGGGATAGTTATTTGAGATACCAATATTAAGGGAAAAAACCTGAATCCCCAAACTAAAAAAAAAGATGAATTGATTTGCGATTACTGTTCACATTGGGACCATGCTCTCCTGCGTATTTGTTAATTATTCTTATTGGAGTGTATTGACCCATCTAGTGCTCACAATTCTGGGAGGGGAAGAGGCAGTACGTTTGCAGGAGGGTAGGAAGGAAAGAAAAGTTTAAGATACAGCAATGTGAAGGATCTAGTATCCAAATATTGCAAGTGACTGATAGCTGTATGTCAACCTCATGTCTGCTAAAGATGTGAACGGCAGCTTTGCAGATTTTCATGTATGAGTTTCTCTTTCATTCTTACTAGGGCTGAAGAAATCATGGAGTATGGTTGTAATCCTCAGGCATTTGAACCTCTCTCACAGAAAGCATTAAAAAAAACACTAATTTAGAGAAAAAAAGCAGCTCAGACAAGAAAATGTTATAGCTAAGATACAAGGGGTATGAAACCGTTTTGTGGGAATACTTTGGCTTAAAGAACAGGACTGGTAACAGCAAGTTCTTCTCTGATATAAAAAGAAGAGTTTATCTTAGGAATGAAAACAGAAGTTACCTATAGATAGGGCTCTTTAATGGGGAAAGTTTCAAGCTCACTCTTCAGGACAAAGTGATGGCCATTAGGGAGACTACTTCCACAGTCCTGATGGAACAATTCAAATGGCAGCTTCACGACAATCTACACTATAGCTGTGGAGACGGTTTCAGAAGAGGCTTAAAACTATTATTAATCGTGTTTAAGGCTATGATTTTGTCAGGGATGTTTTTAGTAAAAGTCAGGGACAGGTCACGGCTTCCGTGATTTTTTGTTTATTTACCATAACCTGTTCCTGACTTTTACTAAAAACATTCCTGACAAAATGGGGAGGGAGGAGGGTCCAGCACCCTCCCTCGCCCCCTGCCTCCTGCAGCGGCTGGGAGCTGCAGGGACCTCGTTTCCCAGTGGCTGGGAGGGGTTCCCCTGCCGCCCTGCAGGGCTGGAGCTGGGGGATCCCCTGCTGCCCATGGTCACAGAGGAGCTGCCAGCGCTGAGCAGCTCCAGGGTCCCTCTGCCGCCGCCAGCTGGGAGCTGCGGGGGGGGGGGGGGGGGGGATGATGCTCACGGTGGCAGATCCACTGCAGGGGGGACCCCTGCCAGTGGCAGCAGCTAGGCAACAATGGGGTCTTATTCAACAGTGGCGGCTGGTCAGTTGCGCGGAGGGCTTGGGGATGTTCCTACCCGCGGAGGCTGGGCTGCTGCGGGGTCCCCCGTTGCTGGCAGTGGCTGGTCAGGGGTGGCGCCCCCAATGTCATGGAGATGGCTGGAAGTCGTTGATTCCGTGACATAGTTTTAGCTTTAATCATTTTTATTACAGTAGTGGCAAAGGGCCAACCAAGAATAAGGCACCACTGTACTATACACTGTACAAACACAGTCTTGGCCCTGAACAGTTTACAATCTAGACAGACACAGGGTGGGGGAATGGATATAAATTAGGATTGGAAGGATTAGATTTTTATTAATAAACCTAAATTTACCGCACACGCACAAACAGATGAAAAAATATTTCCGTCAATAACTGAAATTTACAGATAAGTAAAAATGCTCCTTGAGAACTTCCTAAAATTCAATTTAAGGATATTTACTTTGTATATTTTGACATGTGATGTTGCAAATTTGTGTTCTAATGGTTATAAAGCTTTAACTTTTTTCAATATCAGCCTCTACTGTCATTAAACTGTGACTATCCCTCCCACTTCATGCAGCTGTGAAAACGTAAATAGATAAAATAAAAACTAAATTGCTTAAAAATAAACTGTCAAAATTATATAAAAAATTTAATTCTGTCAAGCCTAGGTATAATACAAACAGTGAACAATGTGTGGGCAACAAACGTTTGTTCTACAACAGTATTATTTTGTTGACGGGTTTAGTTCAGAGGCAATAAGTTAAATGGAAAGATTAGGAAAAGGAGAGCTGACATTGAAGGGAAGAGGTGTAAGGGGGGCAGGGCAGGGGAGAAGAGAGAAAGAGAAGTGTGGTGTACACCTGAAGTGAAGAGACAATAAAGGAGGGCACAGAGAAAGGTAAGAGCAAACAGCCAATCAGTATAGGGTAGAGGAAGTCCAGTCAAAACCACAGAAAGTTCTCTGAATGACCAAAGGTTCCTGCTTTGGCTGCTTCTGCTCCTACCAGCTGGAGGCTCTGGCTGGCTCCTCTGCAGCTTTCCCTCAAGGTCAGCTGACAGGAGGATAGGGGTGACACTAGGCCCCATATTCATCATAGTAATATTACTGTGATAGGAGTATGGCACAATTATGATATATTTTGTGCAAGATAAGGCATGTGAGATATCACTGAAAAGGTTATGATTTACTGCATTTGATTATCCTACTTGTATGCATGTATGATTTTGGTAACTGAAGTTAGGAATATTGTCTATGTATCTATTACAAATGTGTTTACACCTGGGGAACGCCAACTAGGCAAAAGACTGTCAGTCTAGATGGCTGGCTAGGAAGGAACCATTCAAGTCAGTGGACCATAAGGGAGAACAATAGGTCTTAGAAGAAGCTAATCTCCCACCTGGGAGCCTTCCTGAGGATGCTACAAACAGCCTCTGAGTCATGGCTGCTATGACACTACCAGGGCATATGACCAGATCACCTGGTACTGGACTCCATCTTGGAATACTAGTTTTTTCCCCACTGAAAGGTGTGGAACATAAGCTTGGAGACAAATGATTCCTGCCATATGCAAAAGCTAAGGCAGGGGAGTGACATCATTGTGGCTCTTCACTGACTCCCCACCCAAACGAGACTCTTGAAAACACCTGAAGGAACAAGCATTGAATTGGGGGGAAGTGCTGGACCCAGGCTAGAGGGATTTCTAGCCTGTGAAAGGAACAACAGAGGTTTTTAAGCTGCAAGCAAGGGAAGCTGGTCCCTTAAGAATCTCTGCAACTGGCTTAAATCATCATTCAGGATGAGAATTTGCTACTTATATCCAATCTCTTTAGCATATTACGATTAGATTGCATTTTTGTTTATTTGCCAGGTAACCTGCTTTGATCTGTTTACTATCACTTATAATCACTTAAAAATCTATCAATTGTAGTTAATAAATTTGTTTTGCTTTATCACAAACCAGTGTGTGAGAGTTGCATCTTGGGGCAAAAAGCTGTTGTATATTCCCTCTCTACAGTGAGGGATGGGGCAAATTTCATGAGCTTACGCTGTACAGCTCTCTGTGCAGCGCAAGACGGTATAATTTTGGGTTTACACTCCAGGAAGGGGGAGGGGTGCTCTTGAGCAGCTGGGCAGATCCTTAGCTGTAGCCTCCCCATGCAGAACAGATCACAGCAGCCTGTAAATACTGTTGCTGGGTGGGTCCCTACCTGGCATATAACCAGATCACCTGGTACATGATCTATTGTGTGTATGCTGGTGAAAGAGCAAGCTTGGAGAGCTTGGCAACTTTTCACAGCAGCAGTGTAAGAGGGAGCCCAGGCTGGTGGGTCGGCGGGGCTCGGGGGGCGGGGGGGGGGGGGGTAGTGGTTCCAGGTGGCACCCCGGGGGGAACCTGTCACAGTAGGTACCGCCTAGGGCTAGTGCCTTCAGAGAAGGGGGTCTTCCCTCACAGTTCCAGGTCCGGAGGACGCTGGGAGCAAAGGGTGGCCACTGGCTTGGTCCCATTTTACTCCTCCCCATAAGTGCAGCTCTCTCTGCTTTGGCTGCTTCTGGTCCTACCAGCTGGTATCTCTGGCTGGCTTCTCTCTACCAATTTCCCCCCAAGGGTTCACTCATGAAACAGATTTAGAGAAACAGAGAATAGGAGTATAAGAAAATAAGTTCCCCTTATTTCTGTTTAGAACAAATGTCCTTAGTAAAGAGACCTAATCATACTTGCGCTCAGCCCTGCTATAAAATGATTTAGCAGAAATTCCAGACAGTCCTGCAAGAAAATGTTAGTGACTTGCTATCACCATATTTTACAGAATCTGCTAGCCTGAGTACACTAAGCTTCAAATCTTGGTATTTCAGCTTCCAGGAAGCAAATTTCAGACTAAATGGATTCAAATGAACTTAGTGACACATCTACCTAAATTTGTATGATACTCCCCATTACTGCAGTACATAAGCACCTTTTGCATGTCTGGGAATGCCCGAATGAATTAAGGAGGGCAGGGTACCATCTTGATGCACCAAGAAAACAAAGGTATACTGAACTACAAGGGACTGAACTATGCAGTATCAATCTGGCTTGGTCCCTCTCATCCTTGCTGGTCACTCTGACAATAAATTAAGTTGTGAGGCAGTCATATAGTCAAAGACCCATTCACTGCATGCTGAAGTTGTCAACTGACCAGTCTTTTACTATTGTGGTACCATACAGAGATATCAGAAACTAAGCATAAAGAATATTTTGTTTTGTTGATGGCCAATACAAACACCTATTTTGGGAAAATAGGTCTATATTTTCTTTAACATTTGGGTCTCTGTCTTCCACATACCTGAGCTAAAGGAATGGTGACTCAGTCAGTCCGCTTGAACAACTAATTGTGCTGGATGTGTGTTACTAAAACTGTATTTTTCTTCACTGGAGGAGTATCATTCTTTGACACACACACACCCCTTCAAGATTTACACTACTGACGTCCTATTGTCATCTTCCATAAGTATACACTTTGTAGGCATTCAAGTGACAGTAAATCTACTGCTACAATCTGAGAGAATGATGGATAGCTGGATTTGAGTTAAAGCCATCTCAACAGACCAGGATTTCCAACCAAACAGGCTAGAATCTATTATTTTGGTCTACAGAGAGGACTGTATTTAGCAGTTTTCTGCATGTCCACTAACAAAAGTGTTAAATTGTCTTATTGATGGTCAGTTCAGAAAAAAAGGAAGATTTGCTGGAGTTTCAGATGAAGAAGAGATCAATGAATTGCATCAATCCAAATCACCATGAGACCTAGACGGTAAAGACTTTGTCATGTTAAAATTGTAATATATAAATGTTACAAGACTCGTTCTTCAGGTGCCTATCTCCTGGAAATAGATCTAGACCTTCACTGGCTAAAAAAAATGAGCTCCCACACAAGAGATCTTGAGTAGAGATGGTTTTTTGAAAAGAGATTACAAATCAATTTTGAACTCTGAATATTCAGAGCGTATAAGAGGTTGTTGAAAGGAGATATTTTGATCAACAAATCAAGACAACAAAAGCCATATTTGAGATAGAAAAGTACCACTGGCATGACCAAGATTTTAGAAAATACTATGGGTGCTGAGCCAAGGCCTAATGTGAGCAACATACTGACAGTACCTGTAACCACTGATATAAAGAAGAAAGCCATAAAAAGGGTGGATGGAGGATGTGCTGGTATGCTTTTTGAGGTCACAGAGCAAAAATCCCCAAATGCTGTTTGCTGGAATTAGAAGAGGGAGGTTGTCCATCTTTTGACTAGCTGAAGAGGTGTGGGACAGGCTGAATGTGATTCTTTGCTTTTCATAAAACAAATACCTTCAGCAGTTACTTTGGAAATCTTAAGACAGGTGAACCAACGACGAAGGAGCTTCTGGACTATTGCAGATATTCTAATGTACTGACTGAATAGGTGGGAAGTATTGCTTTTATTAGATATGGAAAACTAAAATAATCTCCAGGGAACAGCCATTCTAAAACCCATCTGTGAGAAGCAGATTCGGTACAGGACTAACATACTTGAGATTTCTCCCAATTAGTAAAGTCTAGTCCTGACAACTTTCCTTTATTTGATAGAATGATAAGCAGAAAGTTAGCTTCAGACCAGAACCTCTGCTCATTTGAGGACAAAATATCTATCAGATCAGAAGATTAAAAAATATTTGCTTTTTCTAGTGCTGACTATAGTCACAAAGAGACTTCAAATTATACAAGTATTTCTTTAGTCTCAGGCCTGGACTACACTACCACGGTAAGCAGACCTAAATTATGCTACTCCAGCTAAGTTAATAACATAGCTGGAGTCGACGTAGCTTAGGTTGATTTACTGTGGTGTCTATACCGTGCTGCGTCAATGGGAGACCTTACTCCTCTCGTTCCGGTGGAGTACCAAGTCGACCAGAGAGCTCTCTGCTGTCAATTTAGTGGGTCTTCACTAGACCCGCTAAATCAACCCCCACTGTATTGATCGCAGCAGCGTCGATCCCCGGTTAGTGTACACATGGCCTCAGATTCAATACAGGCAAAGAAGTTGCAACTTCAACATCCTTGTTGCAAGTTCTCAGAAAAGTTGCCTAGCAATGGGTGCTTGAATTAAGTAAGTTATGGAGAAAGTGTTTGATTCTCAGGCTTTGAATCAAATAATCCATTAAAAGCAGTGGAGCTGAGAAAAAAACAAGCAGAGCATATCATGTCAAATTCATCAAACAAAATGGATGCCGCTTGTACCTTTCACACAATAATTGCAGTTTGAGGGGTGTCACAGTATATTCACACAGAAATAGTTGGGTGGATGTTCTGAGAATGCCTTGCTGAAGCTAGTATATCACTTGTGAAATTTTAAACTGCAATGCTTCGCCAGTTCTTGAAAACTGATGTCCACTATTTAAATCCATCTTCTTTACAGTTGGCAATTCAATTGCTCCTTATTATAGGATAATGCAAGTTTTACCTTAAGTGTTATTTTAAAGAAGAGCAAGAAGTGGAAGAGGCTTTGTTTTTTCAACAAACTACTAACTTTGGCAAAATATTTGCTCTGTGATTAAGCAAGGAGAATTTTAGACTGAAATAAGTTTTGGGGTAAGTTATGACTGAATGACCACAGAAAACCAACCCTGTAGATAGTATTTCCAGTGCAGGGAGGAGGGAGACACGAACACAAAACTTACAATATTCAGAACACTCACCTTGCACAGGTGTCACTACTGTCCCTTTGAAATGAGGGTTTATATGTATGTTCTTCGGTTGCTGGGGTGTCACTGGTGGTGGAGTCATCATCATTCCAGGTGTTTCTATCTGGGGTGGCATATGTAGTCCTGGAGGAGGAGATGAATGGTGTTGATGCTGCATAGGAAGCAGTGTTTGTAGCTGTTGCTGCTGGAACAGACTCCTAATAGGCTGCTGCTGGTGAGGAGGAATTAACCTCTGTGAATGACTCTGCAAATAACCAAAAAGAACAAAATCCATTCAGTTAAAATCCAAGTACACGAATGTAAAAAAGAAAAATCAGTAACAAAAAACACAATTGGGATTCTTTGAGAATGTTCAAGGCCAAATTTTCACAGAAAGACACCTCCTATTCCTATCATTAAATCAGCTGAAACTATTGGAACTACCAGCACGGAAAGGAATAACTTGAAAGCAAAAAAATGTCAGCATGAAGGGAAAATAGGCAGGAAACAAGAAGTAAAGGAAGGGGTCAGAGATTGTTCATTCTTATGTGCAGGGCCAGAGCCTAGCACATGGAATGTTACCAGTATCCAAATAAAATGTAAAAGACAGATGAGAATAAAATGTCGCTGTCAAGTAAGGGTGTAGCTGTCAGAAAATGAACAGTAGTAAAAAACCCAACATATGGTGAAGAATGGCTTGCGTTACTAGTGAGGATCAACTGCAGTATAGTACCAAACAATTAGCTCTGTTTGTATGTGTCATTAGGAAGCACAGTTTAGATACCATAATAAATCCACTACAATCTGATCATTGTACAGGGATAGATCCTTGCTAAGAAAACTGGCATATTTTTGTTGTACTTTGTTCCAGTGTAAGTACTTGGATTCACTAAGGGTACGTCTATACTTACTTCCTGGTTTGGCGGGAAGCAATCGATCTTCTGGGATCGATTTATCGCGTCTTGTCTAGACGCGATAAATCGATCCCGGAAGTGCTCGCCATCGACACCGGTACTCCTGCTCCGCGAGAGGAGTACGCGGAGTCGACGGGGGAGCCTGCCTGCTGCGTCTGGACCTTTTAAGTACCTTTTAGTTCGAACTAAGATACTTCGACTTCAGCTACGTTATTCATGTAGCTGAAGTTGCGTATCTTAGTTCGAACAGGGGGGTTAGTGTGGACCAGCCCTAAAGGATGTAGCTGCATGGACAAGTCACATTTAACTAAACATAACCTTCAGACTTGAACAAGTAGCTTCAAAGTATTGGGTGGGAAGAGTAGGACAGGGCTTCTCCACATGAAGAGTCACAGTTCTATGTAAACAAATTTGTCTTGATACCTTGATGATGAGAGCACAGAAAGGCTTATAATAAAATTATTAGATTTTAATTTAAAATATATTAAATTAATTGAAGACTGCAGCAATATAGCAGGTGAAAAAACAAAGGTGATTTATGCCCCCTCCTCCCCACATTCTGTTCTACAAGCATGAAATATTGACATGTATGTTTTGAACCATCAAGTATTACAGCAGTATCTACTAACAATCTGGTATGGTTTAAATGAATATTTCCAGTGTAAAACCTTGCTCCCTCACTTCAATGCATCACCTCTATCATACTCATACACAGACTGTAATCTAGGAACAGGGATACCAGATAACAGTACTTCACAAAAACAAACAAAAAATAATTATATTTCTTGACCACTCAAGTGTTCTCTTTTGGATAAGACATTAAATTCAGATATAATCATTTGTGGTCATTGTTGTTCCCATGGAATTGTTAATAACAGAGGCATTAACCCCAATAACCTGGCCAAATTCCAATGTGGGTAACTAATCTGCTTACCTAAATTTCCCAGTAATTTCAATTACAGAAGTTATACTTCACCTGCAATCTTAGAAAACTGTTGTGTAGCATTGCTGAAGTAGAAAACTGCTGTGTGCTAACCCATAGGTGACTACATCTCCATTGTGAGTGAAGACTCCTCTCTAAGAGCTTGTCTACATTAGCGAGCTTACAGCAGCACAGCTATATTGATGCAGCTGTGTGGCTGTAAGATCGCTCATGTAGCCGTTATGTGCCGACGGGAGAGAGCTCTCCCACTGACATCATAAAACCACCTCCATGAGCAGTGGTAACTATGTCGACAGAAGCTCTCCCGCCGACATAGCGCTGTCCACACCGGCGCTTCTGTCAGCGTAACTTATGTTGCTTAGAGGTGTGTTTTTTCCACACCCCTAAACTGGTAAGTTATACCGACAAAAATGGTAGTATAGACAAGCTCTAGTTTTTATTCTCCCCTCAGCATAATGTACAATATTAGAAATATAAAAATACTCAGTTTTAAGAAATAAAGTAACATCACTATTTTAACAGAGTCTTGAAAGTCACCAGAATGAATTCAACAGAAAAGGAAATATCTGGTTACATTTTTTCCATGCCAGGGTAAGTAGCAATCAGTAATGTTGGACTGAACAATCTCAAATGCAGAGATGGCTTCCCTATCCAACTGTTCCTCTCTGCTGATGCAAAAAACAGAGAGCCTGAGTGTCTGTTTGCGTCATTTGAAAAATGCTTGAAATTTGGATACTTTGATATAACAAGGTCTCAAACTCTGAAGTGGAAACATGACCTTTCTCATACTTCCACAATCACAACTATAATTGGGAGAATAAATGGATTATTTTGGGGTTTGCTGGCAAGTTCAAACAATGGGGGAAGAAAAGATGAGTTTTGGGTCAATTTTTTTTATTACGTATTTTCAGCAAATCGAGAAGTTGAAAAAAAACTGCTTCGTTTTGATTTTGAGTATTGAACATGTTTAATTTTTTTTAAATTAAAGGAAACTTCAAAACAAGAAGTCATTTTGAATGAAAAAATTCAAAACATTTCTATTGCAAAACAAATGTCTAAATTAAATTGTTTGGGGTTTTTAAAAAAAAATTTCACTGACCAAAATAATACATGGAAATCTATGAATTTGTGGAATATTTCAGTGTTGCCAAATCTGTATTTTTCAGATAAAAGTGTTTTGGTCAAAAATGTGTGTCAAGTTCTAATCACAAGACTGTGAGAAGCCCATGTTACCTTAAGGTCCACTGGGGCAGCAGTAAATTAAGGTTTGGGGTTTCTTTAATTTGTGAATGATTAAGAATAGTAAAGATTTTTCTAAAATTCACCCCAGTTTTGAAAGACAAATCAGATTAATAACTGCCATAAATCATTTTCTTAAAAGTACCAATTCCATAAAGAAAATACTATGCATTAGAGTTACCGCTGTTGGTGGCTGCGTTGGCAGCAGTGCAGGCCTGTGATCCTTCATTCTTCCCCTTTCATTGTTGTCTCTTCTTTGTTCTCCCATTCCATGACACATTATGGAACCTCCTCTCCTCCCTCCTCTCCTTGAGCCGTAGCGTCCCTGTTTAAGCTGTCTTTCCCTTTCTTCAAATTCAAATAACGCTGCTTTGGCTTCTGCCGAGAGTTCTGTTATATGGGAAAAATGCATACGTTAGGTATTTGCAGTAAGGATTAGAAAGGATGCCATTATAACTAGAGAAAAGTGTCACTACAACCAAGATAAAATTTGCAGGCTCTTTGATCACCTTAAGGTGGCAATGGCATGTTAACATTTCATTAAAGCAAAATCAATGTTTTTATTTTGGTGTATTTGTATCTGCTGCAAAGATAAACATGTAGTGGCAGGTTAATGAAACTAACAGGAAGGAAAATGTTATTTTACTATTGAAGTCTGCCTTACATTTGTTGTTTGTTGTTTAAGAAGTTTGTTATGTGAAAGGAACTAGACTGTCAGCACTGGTAACTTAATTCTCTATTTATCCACAGAAAAGGTGTACAGAAAAGGAAGCATCAGGAAACACTATAGTAAAGGTTATGCTGGGTCTTAAATCATAACCATAGTTTTCAAATGCTTCACCTTCTGTTCTGTACATTTGTTGTATGCACAAGATATTTTTTGAACATTTGAACAAATTCAGCTAATGCGATTTTTGAGAAACATGAAAGAACTAAATGATACACACATTCTTATGCAATTTATTTTCCTGCATATGTGGCTCAAAAAAAGGGATGAACTTTACAGGGAACAAACAAAGACTAAACACATATTATAGATTTTGGGTCCATCTACAATGGAGAACCTGGTTACAACAGTTGCCCCCAGTTCATTTATAACATGGCTAAATGTTGCAGAGTAGATGGTACTCTACCAGGACCTGGAACTAAGTTAAAACCCAAGGCAATGCCCTTAACCAGGTCAGGGGATAACTATGAGTCAGGGGACTAAATTACAGTAGAAGTGTGGACTAACATACAACGTCTGTACTAAATATTAGGACATAGAGGGAAGGTTTCACCAGCAGTATGCACCAGGTAATACTTTATATGTTGTACATTTTAATGGGGTCCAGTTAGTGACAAGCAATATAATAAGCTTAACGCTTAACTAGAAAATCACCAATAAATAATAGGGTGCTGCTTTTAAAACTGACGTTTCCCTTTATCTTGTTAACTGTGCAATCTTAACGTTATTAGAATATGTATTTCCTATATGCTGAAATGAATTTACGAAACCTTTAATAAAAATAAATAATCCATGTTTAATGTTACAATTTAAAGGGATAGTGTCAAGATAGTCACATTTCTGTATGAAATATTTTTCTCAACTGGTATTACAAATGTCTAAAATTGAAAGTTGAGAGAAAAATGTTTAGTTGGCGTGTCAAAGCATGCTGGGTATAAATCAGTTTGACTGCTTCTACCGAGTCATTTTTCCATGTTGTATAGGTCTTTCACACAACCATGGGAAGAAAAATCTAAAAGAAAGAATGTGATAAAGCCACAAAAATGGTAGGGGATGTAATAGCTAAAGCTACTTCAATAATTGTTTTAAACTTACTTATAAGTGATCTCATTAAGCTTTCAAGTTCACAGCTGACTGAGGCGTGTGTGTGTGTGTGTGTGTGTGTGTGTGTGGGGAACAGAAACAGGAACCTGCTGCTGCTGTTCTTATTTGGCTGGAGATAATGTGTGTGTGTTTAGATTGTGAAGATCTGTATATTTGCAACAGAAAAGATAACTAGTGGCCTAATATTTTAGGAGGCCCTTAAAAAAGGGTTCAGAACTTGATGAGTATTACAAAGAGTGGCAAAAACTGCAGACACCCTAACATTCAACTGACATTTGCACAGAGTTGTTGCCAGTTGCTGATGAGAAGATGGGGCCAGGTAGCGGTGGGGGAAAGGTTGGATGACTTGATGGTGTATGCTTCTACTAGTCAGCTACAACCATGTTGAACGTTCCAGCAATATCCTAAGCAGCAGCAGTTCCTTTTCTTACCCAGCACCTGGCTTTGGGAAAACAGCAGCCCTGTGACAATCAAGGAGAATGTGCAAGGTGATTTTAAAAAGGGGGCAGGACGTCAACCTTGCTAAAATCTTAATATGCTACTACAGATGCTCGCCGATGATTTTAAAAAAAGTGTTTATAGACAACCTTTCCCCAGCCACTTACACCTTATACAAGGAGAGGGTTGCTGGGAGCAGTTGAAAAGGTTTGGGGAACTGACAGCAGCCCTTCACCAGATGGAACAGATTATGGAAGGAAGGACAAACTGCACTGGACACGTTATTGCCAGGTAGTAGTTTCCAGATGAGTTAATGAAGTTCTGCTCTAGTTAAAACCACATCCACCGTGTCGCATCTTTATTCCTACGTGTCCAGGATAATGCATATGCTATGTTTCAAGGTTCAAATTTCTGTTGTGTTGGTCTCCAAAAATGTGGTTAAGTTGAGGGAAAGGAGAGATGTCTAAACTGTAGAGGAAGCTATTCTGTCCTCTCAATGAACTAAAAAACCATAACAGCTGACAAATGTATTTTAGGTCACAAGCACAGACGACTTGCTCAATTTTTCAGCCAACAAATACAGTTCCATAAAATTATGAATGTAAAATAACAGGGTTATAATGGATACTGTTCTGCAACAAACTACAGCAAGCACTGCTATGCGTGTACGTGTACTATGAAGATGGTGATTATTTGGATATGATTTTGTTTACTTCATTGCAGTTTCAAAACATTTAACAAATTTTTGATTGTGGGACTGTGGAAGCACTTTTTGAGATCAGGAGAGATATTGTTTTAATTCTCTCTTTCCTAAAAGAACAAAGAAATCAACTTGAGGTTCCAACTTTATGCCCCAGTCCTGCAAATGTACATCTGCATGGTATCCCACTGCAGTCAGTGAGGGCCTGTTTTCATGTACAGTGTTTTCACATACACTGCTACAGCTTGCCACTGGAGCACTTTAGTAAAGATGCTACGCTGACGGGAGAGCTTCTGCTGTCGGCATAGTTAATCCATCTCCCCGAGAGGCGGTAGCTAGGTCAGCGGGAGAAGCTCTCCCATTGACATAGTGCTATCTACAGAAGGGTTAGGTCAGTATAAATACATTGCTCAGGAGTGTGGATTATTCACACCCTGGAGCAATAGTTATACTGATAGTCTGTAGTGTTGCCCTGGCCTAAGACTCCACACAATGGAGAAGTACTCTATTTGTACAGTTATGTGGCGGTTCAGAGCCTTCAACACTCAAAAGTCAGATAATGCAAAAGTTAAGGTTCTCCTTCATTCATCCTCTATGCATACACAGAATATTTTGGAATAATGACGATAAACATACTGCAAATTACCATGGGAATAATTCTGTTTAATATACCTATGGACAACATGAACTGTCTTCAACAGGAGTGCCATGGATGTATCAGAGGAAGAAACTGGGTGGTATGTATGCGTTGGTGATGGGACAAGGTTAAATTATGTGACATTTTGCGTAGTTCCTGATTTGAGCACTCAGACTTATAACCTTATTACATTACACATTTCTGCGTGAGTGTGTGTAAAGGGAAACAAATTCAATTAAACATTGAGATTTCAGACCCAAAACTCAGTATATTCAAAGGTAGATGTTATACCAAGCGTAAACAGACTACATTGTACATATTATTGCTGACATCAGCAACAGTACAGCATCACTAATAGTTCCAATGGCTTGGTGTATGGCTTTCCATAAGCGTGGAAGCCATACTGTTTGGTTTTTTAAAAATCAGGCATAGAGGGAAGAGTTCCTGGAAAGAGTAGGAGAGCGGAGCAGAGCTGCTTTGAAGTACGCTGTTGGTTTTTGATTTACCAGGTCAAATAAGGTAATTATCTCCCCCTCTTTCCTTAAAGATAAGTAAGTCTGTTGTATACATACATCCATAATGTAAGTTTTATACAGCTAGTCAATAATTCTACATGGTAATAATGAGTACATAAAAAGCTTTATTTAAAGGATGAATTCGGGATTCTCAGAAACTTATTTTATATCCTTTCCTTAACATATCTCCCTAAAATCTTTTCAAAACCATCTATTACATTTTCTTTGTTAAAAAAAACACCACCACACATTTAGGAAAAGTTTCACCACCATTCATGAGAGAATATTTTTTACATTTTATATATTTTTTCCCAGCACACACATTCTAATCTTAACTACACAGTTCTCTCTCTCATACACATACACAGTTAATGTAGTGAATCAGCAATTATTTTTCTAGTGGCTCTAAGTGTCAAGATTAATTTCACTACCCCTGGTAATAAAATGGTTTCAAATGACATCTTTAATCAGCAAGTAAGAATGCTTCCCTCCAATAGAGACAAGCTGTCACAAAAGGTCACCAAAATGTGACAGGATGGAAATTACGTTTGTAACTTCAACTGAAATGTTAATTTCTCTTTAAGTGTTTTCTCAACTATGTCCAGATTTTAAAGTAAAGAGATGTAGCTATGCAACAAAGTTTCATTTTTGAATCCGTAATATCTATTAACAGTAATCCCAAGAGTAGGGCTGATATTTATATGCAAATGACACATTTTGCATTGCTGTTAGTTTAACGGCTAAAGAGTATCAGTTACTGTATGTCCTTTCATTAACAAAAACAGAAATTAAACCAATCACATTTACAGAAACTGTTCTAACAAAAGCAACTGGAAAAAATACAAAAATAGAACTAACCAAATGCCATTTATTTTAGTTCATATTTGGATAGTTATTTTACCTTGTTTTGCTTGCATCTGAGCCATATATCAAGTTACCCCAAAACTTGATAAAAACTGTAATATAGAAGGACTGTTTCCCTTTAAGCTTTTTCCTTAAGCATTCACAGTTGTTACAAAACCACCTGGATTCACTTAAATCTGTTTACAGCTGCCATTTACCTTAATACTAGGCAGCTATAAACCAATTCTATGCAAGGGTTTACATCAGTTTAACAAATTTCATTTAAAAAATCACTTTAGTTAAGCCAGTGACACACTTGCGTGTAGATAAGGCATACACATCTGAGGGTACTTAGTATATTCAGTATCACACCTCATCTCTAAACTCTTTATGTATTATTATTGGAGTGCCTTGGTGTGAAGCCCCTCTGGAGAGCTCCTCCCATCCTAGTCAGGATGCATTCATCATTCTATAACATGGATTGGAAGTCTTTTCCTAATTAAAGCTTTTGCCTGAAATACCAAACACGCATGGCTAATTAGTTAATTCATTGCCCAGATTCAATAAGTGTCTTCCCCTGACTTGAAACTACCGAAATCTCAGGGTCTACTGAGGTTTGACATGGATCACATGCCATGAATTTTGTTGTGCCAATCAGGCCAATATCTGTAGCACGGTCCTTGCTGACAGGATTTGTCAAGAGTGAATACATTTCTGGAATAAAAACTCTTTCCTTCTTTCTTCAATAGCATGAACTCAATGACTTTTTGCCAAGAAGAATCAAATTTCTTGCAGTGTTATTCCTCTTACTGTTGAACTGTAGAGGAATCTTAAGAAGCGCAATTTGGAGGAGTCTCTCTGAAGCAAGATCTGTTGCCTTGCTGGATCTTAGGTAACTGGTGTTTATTGAAGGTAAAAAGCCTCAATCTCCCTCCATAAAAAAAGCTCTCTGAAGCACTGGCAGTCTAGCTATTCGTTATGGGACCTTTCAAAAAACTTGGAGGTTTAGGACACATTGGCTTTCTTTGGAAGAAAAGAAGCAGCAGCCTGATTATTGAATTCAGACCTAGCTATGTAGGCCAACTTCCAGGCTGAGGCCATTCCCTTGCCACTTCTTTGTCTGAAGAGGGAGCAGAGAAAACAAAGTGGATTGTGCCCTTTGCTCTTGTGAATGAATATAGCTTCTGCGGTCTTCCAAAAAAATATTCCATCCATCCTACAGAAAGCCTTTATGAAGATCTGATGAGTGCAGCCATACATATCTGAACGCATCAGTGTCAGCACCATCTGCTCTCAATGCCTTATAGGCCAATAATATCTGATAAGCTACCTCCATTCCCTCTCAAGTTAGCTGCTTCATACCTGGACTCTCTTCAGGAAGATATTCGAACCTTTTTCCACAATTTGAATTGATACTTAGAACCGTGAGCACTGTGCAACAGCAAATACTTCTTCCAAAGGTGTTCCAGCATCTGTATCATCATCATGGACTGCCATATTTTGAATCTGAGCAGTCTTGATTCTAGATCATTGTGTATTATCATTTAACCCCAGTAGTACCAAGCATTTCTGGCATCAGATGCTGCTACTGATTGTGGCATCAATATATACTAAAAGTGCTGCCATTATCTGAAATCCAACATGAGCAGCAGCTTCAGTGATCCCCAACAGAACAAGGGATTTTTTTATATCACAATATCAAATATTTCAGCATCCAGAGCATAAAAAGATTTGGTTAAATGAACCCCTCTCCAAGATACTTCACTGTGACTTTATTTGGACAGATGGACTAAAACTGGGCAAATAAGGGGAAGCCGAAAATCAATTTATAATTTTTTCACTGAAATCGCACATAACGTCACAACAGTTTATTAGCTAATTGATGAAAAAGTCTTATCAGGATTAAGCACATAATGGCGTTCCCACTTCAATGCTGAAACAAGTGCCAAATATACATTCAGCGCAGCTGGATATATCCTGTGTGCCAACGTGCCACCGCAAGTTGCTTTCAACTAGTGTGATGTTTACTATAACTGTGAGCCTTACACCAAGCATGAAAATCTGAGGGGGGTCATATAAAAGGTGGAAATATTAAAACGGTAGTGGAATTTTCCCAGTGTATAGCCAATTGCTGTTTAAAAGGCATAGGTGCCGGAACTAGGGGTGCTGCAGCACCCCCTGATTTGAAGTGGTTTACATTATATACAGGATTTTCAGTTTGGTTCAATGGCTCACAGCACTCCCACTATAAAAATTGTTCCAGTACCCCTGTTTAAAGGACAGCCAGGTTTAAGGAATCTGAAAAGCTTCAATGAATTTCACGACAGCTTATGCTCAAATAAATGTGTTAGTCTCTAAGGTCCCACAAGTACTCCTCGTTCTTTATACTTTTTCTGATATTCTGAAGGAGGAGGAGAACTAAAGCTACTAAGAAAACAAGCTGCAGAAGACTGGACAGCTTGGATATAGACAAGCAGAGTCTATGGCAGACTACGTTAAGAATAACATTTATTGGTTAATAGGTTTTTAAGTACTGCAATCTTCTCCTCTCTTTTATTATAGTCATTTATTATAGTTCATTGCCACAGAATCTTACCCAAAGTTTCTGGAATGTTTCTCCTCTCTCTCGTTATGTCTGAGAGCCTAATGATTGTTCCTTCTTTTCGTTCAGTTTTGAAACGTAGTCGTCCAGATTCTTCATCCTCCTCCTCCTCTTCATCAGATTCTTCTTTTGTTTCCTCCTGAAGTTCCAGAGTTTCAATAGTTGCCTGCATCACAGGAGAAAAAGATGTGTACAAACTAACGTTGCCTGAGAGAGATTTTCAACATGCTAAAAATATTACCATTTTTGAAAGAAACTTTGTCAAGACAGGAAACAAAACAAAAACAAATCAATGTCTTGTAAAAGGGCTCCACTGCCTGTACTTTTCTGGTATTATAAAGAATTCTTGTGCACTGTTTGGGAACAGCAGGTGATTCACCATATCTTATAGGTTTGTTTGGTTACAATATACAATAGCTACATATCTCAGGTATAACTGATTTATGTAAAACATTTCTAGCCAAACTCTTGGAAAATATCTTGTATTGTTATTACAATGCTTAAGAGGGTATTTTGAATATTCTACAAGAACCAAATCTGACTAGTCCACGGCTTTTAAAAAACAAAACCGCATCAAATATCCTGTGATGACATGTAGAAAAATGACTATTCCATAGTTTCAGGGTTTCGAAACCATCTGTTTGGATTATTCAAAACACATTAAAAGAATAAATTAATTATTCTTAGTGTTTATGACTCAGAGCAATTGACAATAACATGAAAGAATAAAGACTAGATAACTTCACAATTTCTAAATTATATTTCTTTGATTAGGTACAGTTTTGCTTGTCTTGAGAAAATATTCTAGTGGAAATGAAGTTTAAATTGAGCAGTTTCTCATCTCATCAAAAGAATGTACTGTTATGCAGTACCCAATTTTAATATACTAAATTTGCATAATGGAATGTTATGCCCTTGTTCTCAAGTCACATTTGAGATCTTCTTGTGGGAGCAAACCTTTATTATTCACAGAAAACCATGTCCCAAGTGTCAGTGTCTCTCTCCAGCCTGTCTAACCTCCACCCAGTTCCCCCTCCTCCCAAAAAAAAGCTTTCCTGGCTTGGGATGGTGGACAGAAAGTTAAGAATGTTACATTCAGCTTAAATTTGATTTACAGTTTGAAATTTAAAATATTATAACAGCATTACTTGCCATGAAAGATTGAGTTTGGGATTTTTTTTATTTTTTTTTACATGCTAGAAGTCCAATTCCTGATTTATTGGGTTTCGCACATACCGTTTTTAGTTCTTTTTAGAGCCAACACATGAACTATAACTTTTTTTCTGTTTGGTGAACACAGAAAGAACATACTAAAGCAAGACATAATTTTGTCTTCTAAATTAGGGCGCTTAAAGTAGTAATTAATAGAAAGGAGGCAAGGCAGGAACACATAGGAGTCAGTTGGCTCCACAGGTGACACACATCAAGCCTAATGACCTCACCGCAACTGAATGCAGTGACTGTCTAGATTACAGGAAAATCAGGATGGAGCTCCTTTAAGGGTCCCTACTACATCTGGATTACAAGGAAAGAGAAAGGGCGGGGAGAGACTTCTCTGAGTGGAGCCAAGGAGGGACCAGGAAGTGGCCTCTGGCCCATCACGTGCACCAGGAAGAGGAGAGTATTTTTACACACCATGCATTCCAGACAAAACTCTTTCCCGTCAATCTCCAAACATCAGCACCCTCCTCCTACTCATGGGGTCAGAGTAGGACCAGGTTTTATGGTCTGCTTTGGACTTTCCCTACTCCCCCTTTTTCTTTTAGGACTGGGAAGGAATTTTTTCCTCATCACTAGACTGGCTGAGGTGGGGTGGGTTTTTTGCCTTCCCCAAACAGGTCAGGGACACGGTGAGATAGATATGGAGACCAGGTCAATATATCGCAACTAAGTAGGCAGCAAGTGTGGTAGGTATCCAGTGCAAGTACTCATTATAGAGGGAATATGATTCCCTGATAAACAGGAGTTGTAAGTGGATTTAGGAGGAGGCATCCCCCCTAAGGCAGCCAGAAAAAGGTGCATTGGGGCTGCTAACATCTGGTAGAGTGGGGAAACAACCCCTCCATTTTCCCAGGCTCCCTTAACCTTCATACATGGGGAGGGTTGTTAGGTCCTAGCAACAAGCTGGCTGGGACCAGGCTGGGAAGCAGGAGGGCTGATGTCCATCTCTTTGGAAGGGCTGCCATGATTAAGAGAAGAATTAATGATGACCTGCACTATGCAATTTATTGTTGGTATTTCCAGGTATGTTAATTTAATAAAGTTGCAGCCAAATTAAACCACATCTATTGCATCTTGTCTTTCTTTCTGCATTGCCTGGACAAGTCATCTTCTTGTGATTTAAGTAGGGAAGGCATAGGGGCTCTCTGTAAAACTCTGTAGCCAACTTTTTGAATTCTAGTCAGTTGTTGAATCTCACATCTGTGGCTAGAAACCCAGGAGTGGGAATCTCTAGGGATTACTTCCAGAAAAATACAGCTGCAGTTTGTTTTTAGCAGCTATCATCTCCCTTTTATCTTTTACACCAAATATATAATTGCATGTACAGTGAAATTATTTTTTACAAACAAAATGAATGTTCATACAGCATTTACATACAGAGTTTATGGGTAATATGTATTTCAAGATGAAAGTTAATATATATTCTGATTTTATTCCTACAAGAGAGCATTAGATTTCATTCAAATTGATTTTGTGATAAGGAACTTCATGTAAACTAATTCTAGCTTACCGGCAGGGCTATTTTATATTGACCTTGGGGCAAGGACCATCTTTTGTTCTGTGTTTGTAGAGCACCTAGCACTGTGGGGTCCTAGTCTACGAGTAGTGCCCTTAAGCACACAATAATACAAGCATATTACAACATAGATTATCACTAAGGGTACGTCTATACTTACGCGTCCGGTCGGAGGCGCGGGATCAATGTTCTGGGTTCGATTTATCGCGTCTTGTCTAGACGCGATAAATCGAACCAGGAAGTGCTCCGCCGTCGACGCTGGTAATCCAGCTCGACGAACGGAGTAGGAGGAGTCGACGGGGGAGCCTGCGCGCCGCGTGTGGACCCCGGGTAAGTGCTTTTTCATTCGAACTAAGATAGTTCGACTTCAGCTACGTTATTCACGTAGCTGAAGTCGCGTATCTTAGTTTGAATTTCGGGGCTAGTGTAGACCAGCCCTTAGTGTTTCCAAAAGATAATAAAACTCCAATTAAAAAAACAAAGAAACCTCTAGTTTTGCGGGGACTGGCCACAAGCACAATGAGAGTGACATTTTGTAGAACACCACAGCTGGGCTAACACTTCAGGACTCAACCATATTTCTGCCCCAAATCACAAACTAATTACCATGCACAGAATTATATGCATCCCCAAATGGGGGTGGAAGGATTATGCAGAGAAAAATAAATAACTGTAATCCAAAATTTATTCTCCATCAACATGATGGAGATGTCTCCATAACCATAATGTGTCCATCAGCATGAAGCATTCAGTTGCTTCAGTGAATGAGAGCTTGAAACTGAGGGTTCAGGTATGAGACAAACAGAGGTCAAAGCACAATACATCTATTATTCAATCACATACATTAAACCATTAAAAATGTGGAAGGCTTAGCATTAAAACTCCATGCCATGCTGGAGAGCCAAATTTAAGTTCTGCTTTCTCTCTGTCACTAGGATACTGTTATTCTGCTAAACAGCAGACTCTCCAGATGCTATAGGAGCCACACTGATGAGCACAAGCAAGTTCTACCCAGCAGACTACAACCAGAAAGTGGGACAATGATTGTGGGAGAGGAAAGGCAGGGGAAATGTAGCAGAAATTAATACTCCAGCTTTGTTCAGGAATGGGGAGGATCTCCATTCCCAGGGAGAGGAAGGATAGTAATGGGCAGGACAAACAAAACAATGTTTTCTTTACCTAAGAGGTGGATCTTAGTTACCAACACTTTCTGTCACACTGCATTTTCAAGCTGATAATGAAGATCAAATACTGTTGACATTTTTGTCAATAGCAAGAACATAAACAGCTAAGATTACAGCCATATAACACCACACACCATGAATTTATTGATTCTCCTTTGAATAAAGAAACAGAGATCATTAGTAAATTGCTTTTACTGAAAAATCTGCAGGCAGGCAGTCCTCAAGTTATAAATCTGAGGCAGTCTGAAGTTTCTCTTTCAAAATATAGGCTACAGAGCAAGTACATTTTTAGTCAGTTTTAAGGTAGGTCAAAATTTGGGCATACATAGGCTGACATCTGCTTTAAATCAATGACTAAAGAGAGTCTCCAAGGATTTGAATTGATGTAAAAAGTGGATAATCAAGTATATATAGGGTGCATATATACAAGCTCACTAATTATGTCTTTTCTAGTTATACAATTTGTCTCATTTTCCCAGTGGGTTCGAGCTGGTTAAATTTTTCTGCTGTTCCTGGAAAGGAGTCTAGGACATAGTATGCCTAACAGCAAACCAACTCCTCTAAGGTCTCAAACTGTACACTCATGATAGCTGATCTGATTTTGCTTAGCCTCTGATTTTTCTTTAGCTGATCTTTCTTAGTCACAAGAATCTCTGAAAGAATTACTACTGAGATTACTTCTGAAGTAATCTCATTTTCCCTCTATGAATTTATAACTTTGCAACAAAATGTTGAAGTAGGCTCCTATTGCACATAAGATGGAATCTGTTAGCATCAAAGTATTTACCCACAACTACACCCTGGTGGTCCTAAAGAGAAAGGTTGTGCTTCATCAGGGTGCAGAGGACAGTTTCTGTTCTGACCTCCAGAATACTGAACAGTAAGAAAGAAAGCTGCAGAATTCAAGAGTTCAGTGTGCTGAAAGGTGTCGTTTCAAACTGTATGAAGACTGGATGTTATGTGAGTTTGGAAACTGGCATTTTCACAGTCCCACTATGGTCAAATTACCCAGTACATTTTAGGGTTTTGCTTCACATTTTTTATTTTTTTTTTAATACTTGTCAGGGTATTAATTACATATAATGGTCTGATTTAAGTAATAACATGGTGCACTGTGCTTTCATCAGTTAATATACAGACCTTGGCTCTGGATAATCAAAGTACAGTAGAGTACCAGAAGGAGGGTGTTTATAGGCCAACAAATGCACAAAATGAAGTATTACTAAATGGATCTATAAAACATTACTAAGACTTAAAATGTTCATTAAATATTAATCTACCAAAGAAGATTATTCTAGTGTAATTTGTTTATTTGATACAACTAGCGACTGAAAAGTTCTAAAATTGAGTGAGGATGCAAAAAAATGCCACTTTTTGAGCCTCTTGGAGTGGAACTAGCTGATGGATTAGTATTCTGAAGGGGGAACCAAGGGCTTATCTACACAAATTGCTCCAGAGGTACAGCTGCAGATGCAACGTAGACACTACCTACACCAACGGGAGAGGTTCTCCCGTCAGCGCAGGTATTTCGCCTTCCCAAGAGGCAGCAGCTAAGTCAACCAAAGAATTCTTCCGAATTAGCAGATCAGGTTGGTTTAACTACATCCCTCAGAGGTGTGGATTTTCCACACTCCTGAGCAACATAGCTGGGTCAACTGAGAATTTTAGCATATACTAGACCCAAAATTCAGACATTCCACCTCAATGAGTATTCCAATACAGCCTATAAATTAAACTTTGGGATAAGAGTAATACTGCAGCAGATTCCTGGGGAGGCGGTAGACAATAAACCTCCTTACTACCCCCACCAGGAATCTGTTGCAAATTAATGCTGCAGAGTCAGTAGAATCCCTTCCTACTGTAGCCAGTGAGCAAATACCTGTGGGTTTTTGGCATCAAGCCTTTGTCTAATTCTGCAAGAAGAGAACAAGGGACCTCACCTTCTTTCCTGATGGAAGAATTAAGAGACAACTGCAAGGAGAAGCTTGTAGAATTTTCAGACCCCTGTACAAGATGCTCCCATATAAGGCACCAGATGGGTCTTCGTCTTTTTGACTTTGAGTGACACTTAGGCTTCTAAATGCTCACATTTCCTTTGAATATGGGACTTAGGCACTTTTGAAAATTTTACGGTCTTGACCACAATATATTCATTTGGGCAGGGAGGTGTTACATTACAGTTACTAGGGATATACAGTAGAACCTCAGCGTTACAAACACCTCGGGAAAGGAGGTTGTTCGCAACTCTGAACAAAACATTATGGTTGTTCTTTCAAAAGGTTACAACTGAATATTGACTTAATACAGCTTTGAAACTTTGAAACTACACAGAAAAAAAATGCTGCTTTTAACCATCTTAATTTAAATAAAACAAGCACAGAAAGCTTGTCAATTTTTTTTGTTTGTTTTGTTTTTTAAACTTTCCCTTTTTTTTTTTTAGTAGTTTACATCTAACAGTACTGTACAGTACCGGCTTTTTTTGGTCTCTGCTGCCTGATTGCATACTTCCGGTTCCAAATGAGGTGTGGGGTTGACTGCTCAATTCATAACTCTGATGTTCGTAACTCTGAGGTTCTACTGTATGTATGAGATCACAGATACCGAGAATTATCATTCTCCCACCTAAAAACTCCAGTTGTGTAAACATTAAAGGAAATGTTGCCTTCGCGTTTTCAAGGGGGAAAAAATTTAAATCCAATACTGTCATTAGAAAAATATGAACACAGATGCTAGCAAAACTAGCAAAGGACAGTAAAACATTTCTGCAACATACCATCCATCCTAAAAACAAAGTTATGAGAGCAAGAATTAATTGTTGGCATTTAGCCAGCTTGCAGCCAATTGGCATTAATTCTTAGCCAGCAAGTTGAACAATTCTAAATTATTATAAATTCTGCAATAAGCAACTATTTCAAGATTTCTGTAAGGTGCACGACATACCTCTTCGGATTCATTTGTAGGTGTTTGGGAATCAGCGACCTCCTCCAATTCCTCTTCAGCTACATATTCTTCCTGTTCTTCCATCCCTTGCTGTTCATTATATGACTGTATATAATCTTCATCCTAAAACAATTATAAAAGGAATTTACAAGGAATAGCCACGTGTAAAAGTTCAGAACTATACATGTATAAATTACAGCAATTGAAAACAGGCTTCATCAAAATCCAGGCTATTACTGTGATTTTCTATTACACATGGTAGTTAATCCAGCAGGGTTTTTAGGACAGTTGTAGTGGCTTTAATGCTACTGACAATATTATATTAATAACATTGTACAGCAACACAGATAACTAATATGGTGTGATCCAGCTGATGCCACAACAAATATCCCATTAATTTCAGTGGGATGACACTCAGGCCCTTAGAGTTAAAATTCTTTGGAGGTAAATCTGGAATATTTGCTTGTCTGAAGTGTCATCTGCCCCATGGCACTATATTGATAATATCCAACTTTATTTTAAAAAGGGGAAAATAAAATATTCCATTATTCTTTAAAAAGTTATTCTACTAATTGTATACCGCTATTATTCATTTGTATGTAAGTGTTGTCTAGAAGGCCCAAACAAGGATCAAGTACTTATGCTAGATGCTGTACAAACATGAATAAAAAAAAGAGAGCAAAAACTTTTCAAAATATGTCAGCTGATATTTTAAACACATTTTTTCTTACTAAATGTATGAACTTTAAACTGTGATTATGTAATATATTTACTTGCAATTAAAATCAGTACATGCTCTTCTGTATGGTGCTTATAAGATATCAAATTATGCATGTGACATTTTCTGAACTAACCTCCAATCTCTTTATTCAGATTTAGACAGTTCTCAGTTACAAAAAGGATGAATGAGCAGGACATCAATCACTTTGGAATATTAGCACCTTAAAGATGTCTTTAGCAGGTCAATAATCTTTTCACCTTGGAAGGACTTTATCAGATCTTGTCTAAAGCCTGGATAAAAGCTTTTGCATTAAGTACTTCTAACAATTGGCAGTGTATCTCCACCACACAAAGCTGTTTTCTTCCTTAAGGATACAACCCTCAAGGTCATGGTTCTCAACTGCCTCCCAGCATGACAAAGGAGCATTACCTACCGCCAAACAAGCTGTCAACACAAACTTTGTCACAGCCTAGATAAAGAAACTGGCAGACAGTGATAATAGGTCTAATTTCCCCCCCTCCCTAGGGAAGTAAACAGATTTCAAATCAGTCTAAAAACCGATGCACGTGAAGCAATGTGATCTTTGGAGATACAATAGAAAGAAACTCACTGGAAATTCATCTAGAGGTTCATTGATTTCAAGGTCTAGCACTTCATCATTGTAAATTTCTTCCTCTCCCTGTTCTTCCACATATTCTATTTGGTCTTCTGTCAGCTCAGCATCATTGCCTTCATACTGTCCTTCCCCTGTGTACTCTTGAGTATACACTTCAGGTTCATCCGATTTGTCATAAGCTATTTCGTCCTCCCCTTGGTCATATTCCGACTCATGTTCTATCGAATGATCATTAGCGTTCTCAGAGAAGTCATATGATGTAACCATGCTAGATGTAGCATTAAGACTAACTGTGACACCTTGAGAACTGCAGTGGAAGGGGGAAAAAAGATTCAGACCAAAAAGTTGAAAATACACCAATTAACTACATTTGTGAGGATTTAGTACAATGGAGCAGACAAATACATGTACTCTAAGTTAATGAACAAAAATATAGCTCACACATCAACTTGACTGAATGCCATAAACTCATAATGCATACTGTACCACAGCTTATCACCAGCTGCAGATTATTTGACCAGGGGAATCAAACCAACCAGATGGTCTAACAGGTCAGGCTGGCAGAAGTCCTGCACGGTAACCAAGCAGACTGGATTCAATTTTAATTCCCAGACTAACAAAAATACACAAAATGACTTCAACTGCATCTGCTTTCTAATACCTCCAAGTAAGCTACTAAATCATTTTTATTATTACATTAATATAGACAGGAAACAATCAATTTGAATTTAGATTGTTGTATTTATTGTGGTAGATTAAGTTTCCATTAGGATGTAAAAAAAAAATACAATTTATACAGTCAAGAACTGTCTTTTGAAGGTGACCTGTGGAGGTTTTAAAAAAAAAAAAAAACCTCTCATGTCAGTAACAGAATTTGTGTGAACCTAAAAACAGTATTTAAGAAATTGTTTGAAAACTCAGATCCTTCTTATGAGCTAAGGCTAGAATTTAAGTTTTGATGTTTAATTTGCAACAGTTGATATCACGACCACCTAAAAAACAGTCAATCTCTAACTCGAGATTTGGAGAGAAAGTAGGAAAACAAGTTGATTCACAAATATAATGTTTTAAATTGCGTTTACTTGAAATGCACCATTACTGATTCGCCAAACATTTTGATTGAAAAATGTTTTTGGAGGGGTGTTTTACTTTTAAAAACTTTTTCCTTTACCATGTTACAATTCTACAAGTTATCTTAAAAGGGACCTACTTCCTCAAAATTTGGGGCCACAAAATCTAAACAGATTTGTATGCTGTTTGTACACCAAGTTGGCCCCAGACTGGAGGTCTGAGTGGAAGTTGGAGGGAAAAGCAGCAAAAGCATTCACCCATGGGTAACAGTAATATAGCTGCCAGAGATGGAAAAGTAATAGCTCATAGAAATCAGGACTTATGCACAGTTAAAATGCTGCAGTGGCGTGCTTCAGTGAAGACACTACATATACAGACGGGAAGGGTTCTCCCATCAGCAGAGATACTTCACCTTCATGAGAGGTGGTAGAATTCTCCCATCGATGTAACACTGCCTACACCAAGGATTGGATCCGATTTTTTTCATAAACCCCCCCTCACCCTAATTTCCTAGTGTAGACCAAGCCTCAGTTTCCCTCCCTTTGGGCAGCACTACTGCCTATTCTGGATGCTCTCCTCTTTCCGTTCGCCACCTGTGCAGTCACATAGCTACTCCCCGCTGCACAGCACAAGAAGGGAAAGGTAGCAGCGGAGAGAAATAAAGAACATACAATTAAAGGAAAATCCTGTTTCTGTTTTGATGGTTCTTTATCTCAATTCTGCTGAGAGAACAGCATCATGTGCCCAGATTGCTAGTCTGAGGATGGAAGGAGTTTGACCCTACTCCTATAACTGCAGTAGAGAAAGCTACCTCCTTTTTCTCCCTCCATTGGTGATCGCTGAATGCTGACGTAAGTTACGTCAACAAAATTTTGCAGTGTAGACATGGCCTGAGTAACTTCCCTGACCTCAAGGAGAGCTCTGTGTAAGCTTGAAAGTTTGTCTCTTTCACCAACAGAAGTTGGTCCAACAAAAGATATTACCTCACCCACTTTGTCTCCCTAATAACTTACCTATGTCATTTAGCAGCAACTTAGCGAAGCATTAATTAATCCATAAAATTTAGAAAACAAAGAACACATACCTGAAATTTTGTTCATCTTCATTGTCACTCTGTAGAAGATCATCATTCAGTTCTTCATCTGACAAGTCAGACTGATTCTAGGTTATAATAAAACAAGAACAAACGTTCATGCCTTTCTTAAAACACAGTATCTCTTTGAAACAAAAGCAAAGTAAAATGTTCTCTAAACACTACAATAAAAGAATATTGGCAATAAGCAACATGTTGACAATGAAAAAGTCTGGTCAAATTTGATAGAATTATTTAAAAAAACAATAATCAGCTGATGAAAGGAATGATGTAGAAGACAACATATCTAAATTTCAGTGAAGCATTTGATATGGTCTCTCATGAAAACTTACAAAATTCATTCCAATTGGCTTTGATTTCAACATTGCCACAGGGACTGAAAACTGGCTGAAGGACAAACTAAAGGTAATGATCAACCAGCAATGTAATGAGTTGGGGGAGGTGTTTAGTGGAGTATCAGAAGGGTTGGTATTAAGCGCCTTCTTATAAACAACTTAATTAAATAATCTAGTAGCATGACATAGGGTGGGAGTGAAGATCATGTTACTGCCATTTCTTGAGGATACTAACTTGGGAGAGACAAATAACTGGAAAGGATCTAGAGAGGTTAGAAATACGGGCAAATAGGAAGGAGTTCAAAAAAGAGAAAAAAACTCAGGAGTATGTAATTTTTGCTGCCCTTCTCTGAATTGCTTCCAGTTGTTAGCCGTGCTATCAACTGTTCTATTTATCTGTAACAATGAGTTACTAACTAAAAGAGCTAACTACACATAGCTTGGCTACGTGACCATATTCCCATCCTCCCAAAGTAGTAAAATTATTAAAAATGATACAAAGGTGGGTTTAGCTATAAGTAATGGGATGAGATTAAGAAGAAACCAATTTAGGTTTAATATCAGTGAAATAACTTCCCAAAAGATTTATTATTAGGCTGTTGAACAGTATCTCACAGAAAGTGGTGGGAGTCCTGCCACTTGACAAATTTAAAATAAGACTGCACAAAGCACAAGAAAAGATACTCCTGGGGGCATTCTGTGCCAAAAAATTAAAAATTCTGCGCACATTTTAAAACTCTGCAAATGTTATTTGTCAAAATAACACTACATAATCACGCCAGTTTCAATTATTTTGGTAATTTATTTCAAAAGTTAGACGCACAAAAATTCCCCCAGGAGTAGAGTTAAATAAACCCCTATGACAACCTAGTTCCTGTTTCTCTGCCCCCTTCCCCCCCACCCACCAGAGCCCGGCTGCAGGGCCCCCGCCCCCAACCCAGACACACCCATCCCGAGTCCAGGGATCCAGAGGGAGAGAAAATCTGATGCTCAGTCCTTGTAGGCTTGCACGGAGTTTCTTGCATGCTGCCTTCTCCTTTCCCCAGGGCATGCTGGGAACTGCATCTGCCAGGAACTCTCTAGCTCCCTCCCCCGCCCTCTGGCAGCCTCTTCTATGTGCAAGCTGGGCTCTGCTGGGTCCAGCAGCCCCTAGTGGCAGTTAACAGCACTACAGCCCATTTATGTGGGGGAAAGGAAATTTTGCACGCATGTTAATTTCTGAAAAATACTGCATTGCACAGTGGTGCAGAATTCCCCCAGGAGTAAGTAGGTAACTTTGAAAAGAAATCCTGCATTGCCTGTATGATGGATTAGAATTTATTCATATTTGGATTAACATATTTGTCTAACTCCGAACATTCTGAGAGATGTTTTTTCACCAATTTATTATGGCAAGGATTTCCTATCTAGGTATTATTCCTACCATCTTAAAAGAACTAACCACAAATGCCATCGTGAAATAATGGAATTAAACTGAAAGTTGCTGTTGGAATTTCTCCAACCACCTTTACTGTTTAGATGATCTAGGTGATATTGATATATGTACAAGTTTAAAAGGTCTGCTATTGTTTGTGCTCTCTTTTGTAGTGGACTGCAAGAACTGTTTTGGGGGGCTTTTAGATTTCTGTATTTAAATTGATTTTACCCAGATAAATAGGAGATCCTTGAACATTTATAAATCGTCATATAACATGACAGCATGAGTTGTGAGTAAAATACAGGTTCACATTTAAAATCGTAATGAATTATTGGGCATACATTAAACATGCTTATTTCTTACCTTTTTACCAGTATGCAAATCCTCCCCAAGCAAATCATCTTCAAGTTCACTGGAAAATATAAGTGAATATTAAGAGTACCCATAACACACACATGAAGAAAAAAATATTTTTTCTGGAATAATTATTGAATACGGTAATTTCAATATTGGTCAGAGGAGAATTGTTACTGAATCCACAATGCTTTTTATTTGATAAAATATATAGCACATTAAATGATGACACAGGAAAAAGGCTTACACTATGCAAGGGATAATATTAAGGAAGGGTGGATGTTTTCAAGATGTTGGAGTCTTTTATAAGCTATCCTTCCCAAGACAGCCAAATCATAGTACTCAAATCCAATTCCCTACATGTGGAGATCTTCATGCCTTTCATCTCTGTAATTCTACTTGATTAAGTCACTAAGGTTGCACAAAGAAGCTAACGTTCCTGGTAGTCCATTAGATGCAGTATGAACAGCTGAAGAGTGAGAAGAACTTACATTTGGAGGTTAAAAGAAATCCTGGGAGGAAATAAAGACTCCTCCCCTTTGAAGAGATTTATTCAAAGCTAAGAGAGTGTTCGAATGCTTTTGTTCATGCCACTCCTTTCACATCATAAGCCTCGTCTACACTAGAGAGCTCGGTCAACATAAGGCAACTAAAATGTAGCTCCTACCGATGTAACTCGCCCACTACAATGACTTTACTCCACCTTCATGAGAGGAGTAGTGCTTAGCCAATGTAGTTAGGTAGACATTGTGTTGCTTACATTGCCTGTTGCTGCCTGACAGCTGTCAGCGCCCCGGGCGGCGGGGTTCCAGCTGTCAGCACCCCACAATGCCCCATGCTGACAGTTAAATTAGTGGCTTTTTTACCTTCTCCCACAAAGGAAATCAGTAACAGCTCATAAATTACAGTAAAGTAAGTTTGAGCTATATAAACAGGGAGGTAACTAAGGATGTTCAACGACCAAAGTAGAACATTCATCTTAATATTTAATCAAGCCCATAGTGAAATGGTTAAGCACTTGCCATTTTTCCAATTTATTTGCCAGTAAGATCCAAATTACACTTGCTAGATCTGGAGAGTTGGTTGGGAATATGGAATAGGTATTTCAACACAGCTGAAGCCCAATGAAAATTCCAGGACTAAAGCTGGTAACAAAAGCAGCCCTTAGAAAAGGATAAGATGTTTTTCTGAGTTAGTTTTACTGCATGACAATGTTCAAAAAATATTCTTAAATGTCAAAAGATGAGGAAGAGGAGATTTCAGTTCAGTAATAAACAGGAAGGGATTATCAGCACACAACATTCATTTATGCTTGCTGCTCTCAAACTTCATCCAATGAATACTTGTATATTAACAAACTAATTGCTAAAGGTTCCGTAGCAATATCAAACAAGAGTGGGTATAAGAAGCACCTGTCTTGTGCAGCCCCAGTAAAGTAACCAGACATTAGGCCCCTTTACGCACAGAGGCAGAGACCTCTGTAAAGGAAATGGATCCAGTAGAATTTAAAGCCAAACCCCGCCAAAGAGGTAAGTGTTTCAAAAAGGCATTGTTAAAATTCTAATGGGAAACAATTTTCCAGAACCTTGTCTTGTTTTGCATTCTGGATTGCTCCCTATACCTCTTCTAAAGGAACAGAGGTCCTCCAGCTCCTGGTTACCATGCTCCAATATCCAAGGAAGGGTAAGGGTAAGGTGATCTAAGAATTCAAAAGGGCTTCACCCTGTAACAGGCCTCCAAACTGCAGGGCCAGACAGAGCACAGTACACCACATTATTGTGGCTCTCTGTTGAAGTGCTCTTTCAAAGCCTCCCTGAGCCATTGAGCTCTTCTGATAGCTCTTGTGTCTGGCTGTTCAAACGCAACAGACAGCCACTCCACCTCTGCACTCTGCCCCAGCAGCAACTTTTCCCCTTTGCTTCACAAATATTATGCAGGACACAGTAGGCAGCTATAACAATTGGGATAATTTTCTGTCTGAGACCCAATCTTGTGAGTAAACAGCGCCAGAATCCTTCAGCCTACCAAAAGCACATTCAACTGTCATTCTCCACCTGCTGAAACAATAGCTGAATCTTTCTTTGGTGCTATTGAGGTGGCTGGTGTATAACTTCATGAGCCAGGGAGTGAGGAGTAGGCTGGGTCCTCCAAAAAACTCTATCGGCATTTCAACATTGCCAATGGTAATCGGCTGTTCAGGAAAGAAGGTCCCTGCTTGTAGTTTTCTGAACTGTCCTGGGTTCTTAAAGTTTCAAGCATCATGTTGCCTGGTCAGGGAAGGTACATTGATCTTGGTAAAGTATTGCAGATGATCCATCAGCACTTGCATAACCACAGAAAAATAGCCCTTTCTGTTGATATACTCTGTGGCAAGGTGGTCTGGTACCAAAATAGCGATGTGTGTGCTGTCTACCACTCCACGGTAGTTCAGAAACCCCACTTCTGCAAATCCATCCATTATGTCCTGCACATTGCTAAGAGTCACAATTCTGCATAGAGGAGACAATTAACAGCCAATCCGTCATTACAAGTTTCCACAGTGCGATTGCACTCACTTCTCCACTGACAAAGCAGCTCTCATTTTTGTGCCCCTGTGCTGGAGGTCTGGGGCAAGACTTAGCACACAAATCCAAGAAAGTGGCCCTGTGCATGCAAATGTTCTGCAGCTCGTCACCCCACGCCTGCATTATGATGCAATCCCACCAGTCAGTGTTCGTTTCTCAGGCCCAGAAGCAGCACTCCACTCTTTGCAGCTGCTCCATGAACGCCACCAACAATCTTTAATTGGTTCTCATTATGTCCCACAGCAATCTGCCCTCCACAAAATCGTCACATTCCTTCCAGCTCTCCTTGCGGCTCTGCAAATACCAGAGGGTCGTGCTTGCAATGCTCCTTATAATACTGCAGAGCTGTGCAGGCTCAAGGCTTCTGTCAGAGGTGGCAGATGGCAACAAGTCCTGTGCGGGTGTGATTGACCATAAGGGTACAGACTCTCTTTTTACAAGACTATGATAAATTCTGTATAAAGTATGGCTTGTAAGGTATCATCTGAAAACTCGTAATTTGCTGATCATTACTGTCCTTGTACAATATGTGTGGCAAACTTGTATGCAAAGTCATAAAATTCTATTATATGACATTGCTGAGACATGGTCCAAGTTTAGAAAAGCAGGCACAAACCAGTTCCTCAGAGACAAAAGGCAAACTGATGCCTCAGCCCAGAGTCCACAAAATCAAATGGACTATCACCTGGTTAAGCAGCCATTCTTTGGAAGGAAAAAGGGTGTGAGCGAGAAATTTACATCTTGGCAACCAACAGCTGGAGGATCCTGTCTCCACAGACTGGCTGTTTTCTGAACCTCAGCTGGAGATAATTTTCAAAGAGAGCTACAAGAAAGGGGGGCAGAGGCCCCAACCTATCTCTCCCTTTATCTCTACTCATGACATCAACCACACCTGAAGGACATGGAAATAAATTAACACTGAACTGGGGGGAAGAGACTACTAGAGCATGTGGTGAGAGAAACTTTGGCTTTTAGTTTACTTAGTTGCAGTTTAACTTTTTTTTCATTGTAACCAATTCTGACTTTTTATGCCTTATTACTTGGAATCACTTAATATATATATATTTTTGTAGTTAATAAACTCATTTTATTGTTTTATCTAAGTGTGTGTGTGTGTTAGGATTGAATGTTTGGGAAACTATTTGAGATAAGGTTTGTGCATATCATTTTCTATTAATGAAATGACGGACTTCATATGAGCTTGTACTGTCTAGGAGGGTGCTGGGCAGTACAAGATACACATTTCTGGGGGAAAGTCTGGGACTGGGTGTTTGTTGGTGTTGCCTGGAGTATAATTCATGGGTGGCTGGCTATAACACTCATACATACAGTATAGCTGGGAGTGATTTACATGCTGGAGGCTGAGAGAGAGAAGATCAGGAGTGGTTGCTCTCACAGTGAAGCAGTGTAAGAGGCACACCAGGTGGGAGAACTGGGGAAACAGCTGTTCAACAGTCCAGATTGTACCCTGGGGAATGTCACAGCAGATTCATAGAATTTTCAATATAGGCACAAAAATTATGGGATAAAGAAGACTCTATGGGGTGGAGAAAGTTGTATGATGGGGACTTGACCCTTCAGTCCCAGTCAACCCTGCATGACTTGTTTCTGCCCCACCATTCATTGCCAAAACGTCCAAAAAGATATTACGCTGGATAGTAGAGTTTTGTACATTGCGATGCCTACCCCATAGTGCACGGTGCATCAAAACAAGCAGTGCTGGTGATTACGCACAGCGCTGATGCAAGGAGCCAAGAATGTATGCACACAAGCGATATACTAACTGTGGCAGCTTTATGCCAACGTAACTTGTGGCAGCAAGTTTGTAGCCTAGACATGCCCTTAAAGTGGATGAAAATTGTACTGTAAACTGAGTGAAAGATCAGACAAAAGCATTAAATCAATTAGGGGCTTTGATTAGACTACATAGGTTTCACTATACTAAATGTCTGAACAAATCACCATGCTACTAGCATGGAAGAGAAAGTGTAAACCTTTTTGGCAAGTAGCTTAACAAGTGTAGTTGGATTGTAGGACTCAATACAAAAAACATACCTTTGCCTCCCAACTAATGGTATGTCAACACCGGCAAGTTTCAGTGCCACAAGTTATACCACTTTTATTAAAACGCTGGAATTAAACCGCTGTTGCGTGTCCACACTGTGCTCCTTGTGACGCTGGAGCACATCCACCTTAGCAGCTCTTACAACGGCAAAGACAGCAGTGCATTGTGGTAGCTATCCAACTAAGTATAACTGGCCGCAGGGTGCTTTGGGAAGAGTTTGCAATGCCTCATGGGGCAGGAACAGCATCACATGACGCAGGTTTCCCAATCTCATTGTTCCATGGGCATCCTACTACATTGCCAGCTGCTTTTCAACTGAAGTGTGAGACAGGGAGTGTGTGCGTGGAGGGGGGGAGAGAGAGAGTGTGTTTTGAGGGACAGAGTATGTCAGCATGCTGTCTTGTAAGTTCAGACAGCGACAGGAAGCAACCAGTCCTGAGGCAGGGGTACTCGAACATCAGCCCCTGCCTCTCTCCCTGGGCTCTCTGCACAGTAATCACACACACACACAGTAATCACACACACACACAGTAAACACACACACACACAGTAAACACACACACACACAGTAAACACACACACACACACACACACACACCCTGCATCTGTATTCAACAGCACCAGCATTCCACATTAATGGTTTGCTTTGTGTCCCAGAGCAGATCAGCACAGCACGCAACTGCTGGCAGAAATTGTGCTTCGAAAGGGGAGGGGCGCATGTCTCCAGGGCAGCCGAGTTCAAAACAATGAGCAAAGCGGTCACTGGAGGCATTATGGGACAGCTCCGGAGGCCAATTACAGTGCAGAAAGCAAATCTGCACTGGCAATAGAATGCTGGAGCCTCTGTGCAAATAGCCTTACGACTCTCGTCAAGGTGGTTTTTTTGCAGCACTGCAACTGAGGAGTTTCTGGGCACAAAGTGGCATGGCAGTGTGTACACGTCTGCAGTTTGAGCACAAAAAGCTGCTTTACTGCACAGAAACTTGCCAGTGTAGACAAGCCCTAAGTCTGGTTACACTTTCAGATCTTTTCAATAGCTTTATATTTTTCAACAGAAAATCTAAAAGAAATCCACCCATCCTGCCTCCCGTCTCCAAAAAAAGAATGAATCAGACTAAAGACATGAATTTTTTTTTAAAGTAGCCAAAGATCACAAGTTTTAACTGAATTTATCAGCTGTTTACAGCATGTGCCTCCAAAGACAGGCTAAAATAGCTTTAAATATTCAGTAGTTCAGAAGGTAAGTATAGTCAGAAAGCTGTCTGCAAAAACAGTTACATACATCCAACATTTAAAAATCTATTCTATGCTGTATTGTATCTGTTCATGCCTTCAGACTGCAATCTTGTCAAGGGAGGTATATGTCTGGCAACATTTAGCATCCGCTGACAGACATACAGCTGCTAACAGCTTCATTAGTATCTGAATTTGCACTATTTTAAGGATTAGAATACAAAATGCCACTCCAAGAAACTAAAGCAATGTAATTCAATGTCTGAACATGAAAAAATGTTAACTACCTGTCCCAGTCATCGTCTCCAGTTCTTCTTCTCCAAGACCTTTCTGCACCAGGCTTATCAAACTGATCAAAGTCATCATCTGTAAAGTAGAAGACTACATTAGATAGTTCTTACTGGAATATAAAGGAAACAGAAGTTTTCTAATCCTGAAGCAATGACTTGCTCTCTTTAGGAATTACTGTCCTAACCTTTTTGGTTTTTACAATTTTTCTCTAGTATTTGTTTAATTCAAAAAGTTAAGATGTTATTTGGTCTTAATTAGTAAGTAAGTAGTAATACTAAGATGTAGAGGTCTTATTGCTAATGGAGGTGAGACTGCAATGTAGAGTAATCAAACATAGGAAAGGATGTCAGCACATTGTTTGAAAAGTTTACAATCAAAGGGTCAGCCCACAAGCAGAAAGTAAGCTATGTCTGCAGTGAAACCAAATTTCAGATGGTAAAAAGTATTTAAACACTATCTAAAAAAGCCAAGTTGTGCTGACTGGTTATCAGGAAATATTTTGCTTTTTAAGTGAATTTGTTTGTAAGTGGCGACAATTTGGCAGCCTCAAAAACTGAAGTCCTAAATGTATCCACAAAACAGGTGCAGCATGCAGCGTTCATACAATCTTCCGGTATTGCCGAGCTAATAATTCTGACCTGTAACCCAGAGGGACTATCTCTTGTGAAGAGAGAATAATCCATTCCCCACCCCCAACTGGAATATGGTTACAGCATGAAAAAAGGCTATCGCTAGAATTTTGGATTAACATGTTTTTTGTTTTAATGGCTTCTGCAAGACAGGTGCCATTTTTACACAATCACTTGCCTGACTAGAATAAGTACAATTATTAGTCTCTTATGACAAAGGGGTACCAAATTAGGGCCAATCTCAGAATCATTTTTTGATGATTTGGTTTGAAATAAGCCTTTAAAAACCCACACATTTTCAATTTTCACTTAGGATTTGTTTGTTTGTTCAGGTCATCCAGTTCAACTGGATATCCTTCCGCAACAATTCCCCCACCCAAAGGCCAACCCTAGTTATCTTCCTTTTGTCTAATTTAAATGCAGGTTTCATTGATGACACTCATGGAAAACCCAAGGTGAGCATAAAAAATAATGAAAACTCAGCTAGGGCAGTCATCACTAATACAACAGTTTTCAAACTAAAATGGTAGTCATTATACATTCCCATGCCATTAAAATTGTTTGCAGTAGTTTGTAAACCAATGAAAGTCAAGTCATGATGAGGTATAAAAGGCAAAAGGAATTGTTCTAGATTTCTTTTGGCAAAGAAACAATACAACATTTTTTAAGGTCCTCACCAAGGAAACTCTACTTAGCATATTAGTGCAGCACTCCACATCCAAGCAGTATCTACATTTTAATATTTTTTCCTCCACAACATCCAAGATCCAGCTTTTTCTCTGCCCACACAGCTAAAATGCTTGTCCAGGACTTCACATCATCTTGCTTCTTGACCACTAAAACTTCCTCCTTTCCGGCCTTACCAAATACCATCTTGATTCCCATATAGTCAAATGCTGCTTCAGAGACCATTTTCCCAATTTATAGCTCCGATTATGTCACCACTCTCTCCATTTTCCCCTGCTCACCATGCACTCACAGGCATGGTCTACTCTACACAGTTTTTATACCAAAATAACTATCAGTTGGGGTGTGATTTTTTACCAACAGTTCTACAGGTACAGGCCCTAGAATGGGTATGTTATACTAGTAAAAAGGTATCTTATACCAGTACAGCTTATTCCGTACGAAGAGGGGATTAGGTTATACTAGTATAACCATACCCACCAAGGGGGAGTTATATCACTTTAAACTATATCAGTATATTTAAAGCAATAGAACCAACTTGTGTGCATAGATAAGCCCTATGGCTCTTTGGGGCTTAACCTCATCCTACTTATAATAGTATGCATGTTGCCATCAACCTTTACTTCAGCCTGGTCTACATTAGAAAAGGGGCAACTACACTGACAAATCCTCTCCTACTATAGATGCAGCTTTAATAAGCAAAAAAAGTGCTTTTGCCAGTATAGTTTATACTGAGCAAAATAAATTATACCAGTTTAAAAGTGCTTTTGTGGTATAACAATCTACACCAGGGCTTTTCCCGGCATAGAAGTGTGTCCAAAAACAACAACAACAAAAAATTACAGCCCTAATCAACATCACTATTCCAGCAAGAGTTTCTACTGTAGACCTTGCCTTCCACTCTACCAACACTACCACCCATTAGTCCCTCTATCACTAATCAGTGTCCTCTAAATATCTTTGCACTTTCTCCCATGCCATCCCTTATCCATGAGGAACTCCTTGTAAAGATCCACAAAGCTACATTATCCTTTTTCAAATCTCTCATTAAAGTCGCCTCTGCCATGATTCTTACCAAAGACTTAACAATGGCTAGACACTACTTATTACAAGAATAATGATTGTCACTTTTATCTTGTGCCTCCCATGTCTGTCTGTTGTAGTCTCTCGTTGTCTCATGTATTTAGACCGTACGCACTTTGGGGAAATGGGACCATCCTTTCATTTTTGTACTTTGCCTAGTATAATACAAATAAATCTTCAGACCAAATGTGAGAGTTACAAATGACCATGGTACTATCAAAACTTGACTCAATACTTTGAAATGTATTGTTAGAAGAGCCCATAAGAGGGTTACAAGTATTTGTGTAGTCAAGAACAGAGTCATGATAGAAAGAAATTTAGGAACCCTTAGTGAACAGCATTCATTTCTAACACTTAGGGTTTGCAAGATATTAAACATTAAAGTGGTTTTTGATTCATTGCATGACCAGTGTTATTTGGAGAATAGCAAGTCACAATCAAGCTACAAATAGTCGGGTATTTCTTTTTCCTTTTTAGGCCTTTATATCAGGAACTCACAATACAACCAAAAGTAAATGAATAAAACTTTACATATGGATGTGGATGATGCTCCCAGAGAAATTCTTATGAAGCAGTTCACGTTAATGTCAAGCATGGTTACATGCCCATAAAATATAATATGCAAGGGGAAAGGAAAGCAGCAGTAGCACAAAAGACAAACTGGGTGAGGTAATATCTCTTACTGGACCAACTTCTGTTGGTGAGAGACTAGCTTTCGAGCCACACAGAGCTCTTCTTCAGGTCTGAGAAAAGTATTCGCAGCGTAACAGCAAAATGCAACGTGAAACCGATTGTTTAGCATAAGTAATTAGTACATACCGTAAGGGACCATTCAAGGTAGAGTAAGACTGACAACCAAACATTTTCCACAACTCTCAGACAGCAGCAGGAAGAATTCACACACAAAAAATAAACTCCAACCTGACAGGAAACCACAAGACTTGCTGCAAATGTGGCCCTACCAGCCCACATGCATGCCTGAGGCTCTCCTACAATAGGTAGTGAGTCAACAAGATGACTCTCTCTTTCTTCCCACCTCACCACTCTGGATAATATCAGGCACTTGATGCAAGGCTGAAAGATACTCACTGAGGGCATCAACACTCTACATTAACTTTCACAGGTGGCACGGGAAGAAAACAAGAACATTTGGGGGGTAAAACATACCGGGATTTCCCAATTGAAGGGTAGACTTAAAGGACATCAGTGAAAAAAAGTGGTTCATTGTTTGGCTCTGTATTGCTACAACAGTATTACAAAAGAAACCCTGCTATCAAAGAAAGAAGTCAGTGCAAAATTGCACACACACTGGCTGAAAGTCAGCCATTTTGTTAGACAAGTTTGGCTTCCCTCTGGAATTGGCCAACATCAATTCCTTAACATGCATTAAGGTTTCTTAACATAGTAGGCTCACTTTGCTGGCAATATTTTCCCTTGCATTATATTTTCCTAGTACATGGGAGCACTGTTGCATGTGTTTGACAGTCATATTTCCATAATTTAGTAGATTGACTATTTTCTGATTCTGAGTGTTGTATGGCAGGTAATGTTTACATGTATTATCCTGCTTAAAAGGGACAGAAAATCATAAGGATTTTCTGAGGACAAGCTTCCACAGAGCAAGGAGCACTCATTTTTCTTGCCATATCTACTAGCTCCTTTTAAAAAAACCTTCACTAAAATACATAAGGCCTTGTGTACTAGGCTAAAATAAAAAACTGCTCTTTAAAGATCCCATTAGGGTGGTAGATGAATTAGCTGGAAGACTGCATAGCAGTGTTCTTATAACACATCCTATAGCGATACCAATCAGGCTAAGAAAAAGCTTGTCCTATATACTTGTCGTTAAGATGCAGTGTTCAAGCATTTCACTTGGATGAGATGGCTAAAAGCTCTCATCCAAGCAAAACATTTGACCACACCATTCTCCCTCACTCACACACAATCACCAGACAGAAGTAGTCTGCAAGCCTCTAACAGTATGAAAGTTGTAGGTTTTCAGTGTGGAATAAAAATCAATCATTTTTTATTTCAACTGGACTTTTTACATTTAAATGAAATACAAGGTTTTAAATAAACCCAATTAAAATTAAATTTGAAATTATGATAACCTACATTAACGTTTAAATTTACTACAATCTATTAAAATCATTTAAATGAATTTCAAAAATAGTAAGCGTACATGTTTGCTGCCAAGTTTAAAGAAAGTCAAACCACTGAACAGGTGGAAGTCAATAAGCACCTGGAACCAATACTGGTTGAAGTACTAAACCATTTTTTGACAGCAGTGGCTCTTCTGCAGGTGCAAACACAATGTTTTCATTTCAGTTGATTCAACTAGGTCAGCTCAATTTGAGTTTAAAAAACAATTGGAAGGTGAAAAAGAAGGAAACCTTGTTTTCCTCTTCCAACCTATGAATAAAAGTTAGATGTGAAAGGATGAGTTTTACTAGTTCTAAAATCTTGAAGAAAATGGTGACCTAGAAACAAGCAGTTCAATTCACTAACTACAGTAATTCTGATAATACTTTGTTTAATATATATCAGTTAGTTTTAAACATGACGTTTTTATTAAATTTTTGATAAAATCTTTTCTTCTCATCTATCCAGCACATTTCAGGTAGTTTTATTTAATAAACAATTTTAAAATGCCGCTCTTGTGTATTTTTAATTAAATTTTAAATTTCCATCCAAATAGACCGTGACAAATCATAAGTAAAAAAAAATCACCTAGTAAATAAGAAACATTTTCTAACATAATAAAAATGTAAAAATTAAGCATCTGAATAAAAAGTAAGTTAAGCTATACAACTGCTTAAATAAATGTGTGTAACTATAGCAGATCTACCAGGTTAGCAAAAAGCACCACCAAATTTATTTAATGCAGAGGCTACATTCAATTGCAATCATCATGTTTTAATACTTATCAACCAATTATAACTGACCTTTCTTTAGGAAAATAACTAAAAAGTACAAATGCTAAACTAAATTTAAAACCATGATTTAAATCATTTTCCTTTAAATCAATCCACCCTGTATGTATTCATTTCATTTCAATGCTTCTCATTACTGCTGGTCAAAGTACAAGAATTTGATACCATATAAGATCCCACTATTTTATTAAATCAAAAAACTTTGTAAATTTCCCTTGTCCAAAAAACGTATGTAAAAGTCAGGAGAAAAATTATATCCTACAATATGATCCAATGTTCAGTAGGCAAGAAATATTTTCTTAATTGCTTCTATGCTTAGTTAACTGCTTCCTCAACAAGTATTTTAACAAACTAACCAAGCTGGCACTGTTTCTGGCAGGAAGTTTTTGTTAACACAGAGGGAAAGCTGAAAAACAATTACTGTACCATCTTTCCAGGCTAATTCAATGTGACCTTGCCTCAGCTACTTTGACAACTGCTAGAGACTAACCAGTGCTTCTACTTTTTCAAAACCTGGAACCTCGATTTTCAGGTGGTGTAGAACTTTAGTGTCTAGTGTGTTTGAGAGACAAGGGCTGTTAAAACTCTTAAAGTTGAGATGGGAGAAGAAACAGCTAATAAAGAAAATATATATTCATGTAATTCTGAAGTTCCATTCTCTTTTACCTGGCAGGGCTTAGAAATTTTTTTGTGAATTAGTAGTTTTTCCAAACACTGGTCCTAGATCAATGATCAGCAAGACAGCAGTGCATAATCCCTGACAATGTACCATTATTAATTAATATTCTTTGCTATAAACAACGCCTTTTGTAGCAAATCATTAAGTTGATTGATAACAGATATCTAAGACTTTAAAAAACAAAACAAAAAAAGGAAAAGAATTTCAATAAATATCACATGCAGAACTGTGCATAATTTGACATAGCTTTATTTTGTCAAATGACAATTATATACAATTATGGTCTGTATGTACTGAAGAGGCAAAAAGAACTGAAGTACACTCATTGAGGGCCAAATTGTGCAATCCTTATACTTGTGTGAGCACTTACTCGTCGATATACTCCCAATGAAGTCACTGGCACTTTATGAATACTGTAATCAGAATGGTATGACTTTTAAGGACAGCTTTCCAAAGGTATGGAGAGAGTTGGTTTTGGCCATGAAAATATGAAAACTGTCACCAGTCCCTCAAAGTAGTAATGCCTTATTGGCATTGGTCCATGACTGGATACAACTAGTCCTGACCTCAGATCAGTGTAATTTTCAAAGCCCTAACTTCTGTAGGCCCTTGTCAAAAGTAAGTTTCAATATAGCCAAAATGGAACACCATAGTAGGGGTAAACTGTCAGACAGCATGACAAAGTAGCATCTTAGGTACACAAAAATATCCAGGACTCAGCCCATTTGACTGCACAAAAACGGAATCTCTCTCTAGGTTCCGTCTTTTATTGTCAAGAGAAATTAAGTTACAGTGAAGTGAGACAATCAATTTCAACTGGCCCTGTGCAGGATTCAAGAGAATTTGTACTACCTCTGAATTGTGCAATGGCCAACAGACAAAAATGAAGGGAAGGATGCTAGAGTGCTAGTGGCAGAAATTATGTTCTCTCTCTCTCTCGTAGGTCCAACCCTTCTCTATCCAAAGAGCTCCAACACTCATCCAAACCCAACCTGTCTACTATAACCTCTTCCTCCAGAGCTTCCTTGAGACATCACCTCCCTTCCTGTCCACATAAAATGGACTTGGCTAAAGTTATCTGCCTCGCCAGCTCTGACAATTTCATACTCCCTCTTTGCACCCCTTCACTGGCTCCCTGTTCACCACATCAAGTTTCAACTTTTATCTTTACTTTCAAAGCCACGGCAACCAATGTTGTCTTTTATTGTCTACCCAGCTAATGACACCATCCTTGATGCCACAACCTGTCCATTTCTCCCACAACCATCTCCATGTCTTGTTACTGTATCAACCGCTACACAGGAAGTGGCCTCCCTATTCCAGACCACCCACCCACTACTCTCATTCCTTAAATTCAATTCTGCAATGGGAACAAGAACTGAATCTACAACATTAATGCATATTTTTTTTTAAAACTGACCAACTAAGATGTGCACATACCTAAATTGAGTAACCATATGATCTCATTGTGGTGTTCCTTGTTTTTCCTCACCACATCCCAGGCCTACTTATGTTTAAAATTAGATTGTAAATGCTTCAGAAAGGGACTACATCTTTCTATTTGTACATTAAAGCATCTAGCCCAGTTTCAGATGCTTAATACTGAATAATATATTTAACAACAATCCTACCAGGGGGTTCACCTCTACTAGCTACATTGAGATAGTCTTTATGTGCACTTTTGTCCACATTAGAATATTACATCAGGAGAACTATTTCAACGCGCAACACTTTTCTTTTTTCTTAGTAAGGCATAGCCTATATATTGTAAGCTCACTGAGACAAGGACCACATCTTCTCAACCTCTGTTCATTGATGAACACAATGCTGACGCCGAACAAACATTTTTTTGAACCACACTTAGCACAATGGGATCCTGGTCCATGACTAAGACAAATAATAATATAATTGTAGCTTGAAACAACATTTTGATAAACTCCAACTCCCTGATCTTGCCTGTCGTGCACACATTTTCACACAAAAGGATGCCATGCAGCTTGTGATGGTTTTTAAATACACCTAAAAAAGACATTTTTCCTTCCCACAAAATATCAAGTGTTTTTACAATGTGAATTTTAAAAACCTCAGTAACAGAACCCAAGTTTTCAGAGTTCACTTTCACATAACAAATGCACTAGTTTCTTTCATCTAGTCACCTCAAGTAGGTTTTGAAAAAAACATGCAAAACAATATTTGATGCCACTAAAACTTGATGCCCTCAAAGGTATTTACAATCATGTATACTTGTACCAGTGTTGCTCGTGTTCTGATACTACCCTACAATCCTCCTTACTTTTTAAACTTGTAACAATTAAACATTGACAATCGTTTTCTTTTAAAGGCTTATCTTCACTAGGAACTTTAATTATGTTTACATTCTTTTTAACAACTGAGCTATGATCAACATGATGTTACCTGACTTATATGTGTGGATAAGGACAAGCCATGTTCAGCACTATGACAGTTACTTGTGAGTAAATCTTGTTCCCAACTGGGTTTGCTGATAAGTAGTGCAAATGATAATCATAACTTGCCATTGTTTCTACCAAAGAGGCAGAATCCTATCAGCTACCCCAATTGTAAAAAAAACTGTAGAAAAAATATTTACATACAAGTACATTTCCTAATGAAACTGATTCCCAAGAGCTACAAGGCAGGGATAAGTTGAATACATTTTTTACATTATACTTTTCTAAAGAACTGAATAGATGTGACCCAGCGTATCTTTAACTCTTAAAAGATTGCATTTTGTAGATATGCAAAATATTGCTTAAGACATTTAGAATAGAACAAGACAAAGCAATACACTATTTTAATTTTATAGAATAATACAACTCAAGGAAGAACAGCCAAGTGGTTAGGAGTTCTGGCACTGAAATCTTGGCTTTGTCACACATTTTCTATGTGACCATGAGCAAGTTAATTAATCTGTCTGTGCTTCAGTTCTCCATTTGTATAATAGGGATACTACCTCACAAGGTGGTTTTTAGGATAAGTTATTAATACTGGGGAAGTGGTCACATACTCTGATTATGAATGCTACTGGAATAAATGCCTTTGAATAAAAATACGAGATGAAAATAGACCTATTAGGTCCCATCTAGTCCAGAGCTTGAGAAATGCGCTGTGCCAGTGGTGAGACAGAAGCCTTTCCTGGCAAGAGAGAGCCAAAAACACAAACTATAGAAACTTTCATTTTTTAAAAGCGTACAGCCCTTACGCATGGAAAAATATCTTTCTAAACGTGAATCAGTGAGGCCTCCAGGAGGCTTCCCACACCAGCCCCTTGGCTGCTGCCCACAATTTTCCCAGGCATCAGAAGAGCAACTGACGGGCCTGGTCAGTTATTCGAAGCCTGTCGAGCAGCCCCGAAACTGACCAGACCCGAGTCAATTTCGCTCCGCCGCGCTTCTGCTTGGGGGAAACTATGATCCCAAGCACAGGGAGCCAGACAGGAGATACCCCCAGCCGCCCTCGCCTAGAAGCCGGGGAAAGTGGCAGATTAGCTCCCATCGACGCCACCTGCAGGCCCCCTTCGGCGCCGTAAGCCCCCCAGCCCCGCTAGGCCCCACGGCCAGAGCTCTCGTCAGCTCCCCCGCAGTCCCACTAGGCCGCGGGCCCGCGCCATAACTCCTAGCGCCACTGCTGCCCACGCCCCCTCCCCAGGCAGTCGCACCGCAGGTCTGAGCTACCTGCTCCTCCCAAGGCAGCAGCCATGGCGCCTCCTCCTGCCCGAGCGGCAGCCGCTCCTGGCGGTGCCACCCGCAGCTGCAATGAGGGCTCGGAGTGGGGGGGGAGGCCTCGGACGCAGGCCCCGCTCGGCGCCCGGCTGCAGGGGGCGAGGGTACTCCGCCCTCTCGCCGCCTGCTCCGCACCGCCAGCCGCAAGAGAACAACAAACTAACACAACATGGCGGCCGCCACTGACGGCTGGGGGTCGCGGCCGCACCGCATCATGGGATCGTGGAGGGCCAACCCTTCCCCCCAAGAGCGGAAGGCAAAGAAAGGCCGCTGATTGGCTGGCCGAGGAAGGCCGCGCCGAGGCTGTCACGTTGGGCGCATGCGCCGCCCTTGTCTCGGCCGGAAATACAAAAACAGGCTGACTCAGACGCAATGCGCATGCGCTGAAAGTGACGGCGCCGATCTTGGTGACGTCCGCCGCAGTTTACGCACAGGCGTGTATCTACAGCAGGGGATGTTAGACAGAGCTGCGGGGTTCGGTGCGCATGCGCATAGGACTGCTGGCACTGGGCTGGAGGAGAACTGCTCCAGCCAGGGAGCGCGGTGGGCCGAAGTCGTCCTGCCTTGGGGCGTGCGCATTGGCCTCGCTGGAGTGACGCGGCGCAGCGCTGCCCAGAGCGGAGCCAAACCCAGTCCCTAGGGGGTGCCGGGCCTAGGACAAGCAGAGCCGCTGCAAGCTGGTCTCGCAAGATGCTGCACCCACCTGCCCAGGCAGCCCATGGGATCATGTGCAGAAATCCGACCAGAGAATCATCATAGCGATGTAGAGCTTCAAGGGACCTGGAGAGATCAGCTCCCACCCCCTGCACTGAGCCAGGACTACATCAAGATCATCCCTGACAGATGTTTGTCCAGCCTTGTATTAAAAGTCTGCAGTGGTGGAGATTACACAAGCTCCCTTGGAAGCATGTTCCAGTGCTTAACTATCCTTATAATTAGAAAGTTTTTCCTAATAGCTAACCTGGCTAAATGTCCCTTGCTGCAGATTACTTCTTGTCCTACCTTCAGTGGACATGGAGAACAATTGATCACCATCCTCTTTATAACAGCCCTTGTCATCTAAAGACTATTATTAGTTCCCCTTTAGTCTTGTTTTCTCAAGACTAAACTTGCTGAGTTTTTTTTGGCTTTCCTCCTAAGTCAGCTTTTCTAAACGTTTCATCATGTTTGTTGTTCTTCTTTGGACTCACTCCAATTTGTCCACATCTTTCCTAAGGTGTGTAACCCAGCATTGGACAGAGTACTCCAAGCTGAGGCCTGACCAGTGCCAAGTAGAGTTCACATCTCAGTGCAGGCAAACAGATTTTGAGTCTGAGCTGATAATTTTATAATGCTTTCACAAATCTTTTCTAGCAGCTGTGCTAGTGCTTAGAAATGGAAAAGACCAACTAGATCATGTGTCCTCCCTGCCTAGGGCTCAGATTGGGTGGAAAAAAAGGTGCCAGTACTCCTGTAAGATCCACCCACAAAATAAACCCCACGCATTGAATCACCAAAATGAGATGCTATTTACACAATAGATTGTGCAGATGGGCTTCTTGAGTCTAGCTCCTTCACTGTGGGGCTTGAATATGCCCATGGGCTTGGCCAGAATTCTTGGGTTTAGCTCCTTGATTGGGGGCGGGGGAGTTGCCAAATGCCACCCACTGGTGACACCAAAGAGGGGTCACTTATGTTGATCACCACAGGGCATCTGAATAAGCTGCCACTGATATGAATGGACAGTTCACCCCTCTGAGAGCTACTGTGCCAGTCAGATGAGTTACACTGAGGGCAGGTCTACCCTAAAAAGCTGTAGCACTTTAGTGAAGACACTACAATGCCAATGGGAAAGCTTCTGCCTTCAGTGTAGTTAATCCACTTCCACGAGAGGCAGTAGCTATGTCAACGAGAGAAGCTCTCCCATCAACATAGACTGTTGTCTACACTGGGAATTAGGTCAGTATAACTGTCATTCAGGACAAATCAGGAGTGTGGATTTTTCACACCCCTGAGCAATGTAGTTATGACAATGTACATTTGTAAATTCAGTCTCCTTTTTGAGGTTTTCGTCTCAATTATAATGATTGGAGACTGACTTTTTGTCTCTTTCCAGGGACCCACCCAGATTTACAGCCAAAAATTAATTGCATTTTAACACACTGCGGGAACTGCTTGCTGGTACTTTAACACAACCCTTCAGATTGAATTATATGGAGTCAGAAGGTAAAATCTTGGCCCCACTGAAATCAATGGCAAAACTCCTATTGACTTCAGTGGGGCCAGGAGTTCCCCCAGTACATCTTGGTGTCAACCTTCCTTTTGTGTAGACACCTTGCAACACAAAAGGAAACTCATTGAGGTTTCCCTCCAAACAGGAGAGTGAATTAAACCTGCCTAATCTCTTTAAGGAAAGATTTGATGATTGCATCAATGATCCCTAATGAAGAGCCATTACAAGATGCAAGTCTGTGCATGCTTCTAATAATTTTTCCAGACTTTCTCTGAACCTCTTCTATTTCTGAGATGGAAAATTGTGTTAAGTGAAAACAGTATTCAAAGTGAGGACATAGCATCAACGTATAAATTGGCATTTTTATAGTATTTTCATTATTGTTTTCTATCTTTTTCTACCAGTTTGATTGCGTTTAATGACCAGCACTGTATATTAAACGTTTTCATTGACTACTATACCAGACCTATAGAGGGTTAAACAAACAAACAGTTATATTAAACTGATACCACACTTGGAACTAAGTTTTTCATCGTGCTTTGGGCACTTGGCACTATTCTGATGGCACAAGGAGGCCATTTCTTGAAGGTTTCCGAACCCCAGTTGCACTAGTGCATGCATCCCACAAGTGGGACAGTGCATAGACAACAAAGACAAAAGTCAATCTGTGGCAATGGGGCACTGTGGCTCATCAATGAGAGATTTGTATCATTGGTTCTTGAAATCATTTCAGAACATAAGGTAGAGCATCATCCTTTTGCTGATGATTCGCAAAAAAAGATTACGAATCCTTAAGCATGACTTTTTTGTGGAAAGCCATGTGGCAGCTATTCTACAAAGGTGTTTTCCAGTAGCACATTTTGTGCAGGCTCCTCCCCTATTTACCTTGTGACAACTTTGCAAAAGTAATGCATGCCCTCATACTGCAGGGTTTAATTACCATCATTCCCACTGTCTCTGGCTTTTGGCTGCACACTTGTACCATCACAGCTTGGTCAGAATGCAGCAACATGTTTGCTGCTTGTTTTGAATAACCTAGGATTCCTTTCACAGGCTGGCAACCTGGGAGACACTGACTGTCACTAGGATGGACAGCCTCAACCAGCAGTGAGGATGCCACCTAAATAGTCTGCAGTTGCTAGGCAGACTATTCCATCAGGGCCGTCCCTACCCATATGCAAAGTACGCAGCTGCGTAGGGCACCGGGAAATTTGGGGCACCACATTTCTTGGTGCCCTACGCAGCTGCGTGCTGCTCCAGCCCCTGCTCTGCCCCGCCTCTTCCCACCCCGCCCCTTCCCCGCCGCAGCCCCGCCTCTTCCCGCTCCTACTCCGCCCGAGTCCCACCACCACTCCCCGAGGACTGAAGTAGGGCTGGGCCTGCACTCACCAGCGGTGGGAAGTGCAGCGGTCTGGCCCCAGCCGTGCTGCCGGTGAGTGCTGGGAGTGGTTCCCCACTGTCCCTCAAGCCAGCCCCACCCTCGCCCCCCACGGAGGCCTACGGCCAGCCTCCCCCCACACAGAGGCCTGCCCCCCCCTGCGGGGGGGCGGGGCTGCGTAGGGCCCCAGAATAGATAGGACAGCCCTGTATTCCGTCACGTGATTCCTACCACTCCATGCCCTTTCCCACTCTAATTTGAAAAAGGCAGGGGAGGAGGGCACCCAAAATGGAGTCCTACTTGTTGTTTTGTAAAACAAGATGAAGACTAGAGGAGAACCATCCCAATTAAGATTTTCCCCTCAACAGAGTAGGGATCTGGGTTCTGCTCCTGGCTCTGCCACTGTCCTGCTGGGTGACCTTTGGAACGTTACTTTGCCTCTCTGTGCCTCAGTTTCCCATTTTGTAAAATGGGGATAATTATACTGGCCTCCTTTTATAAAGCAATTTAGACCTACTGATAAAGAGTGCTATATAAGAGCTAGGGAGGTATTAAAGTCACTATCCCAGCAATAACCTTTATTGTTGGGTTTTTTTGTGATATAGTTTTGGGGTTAAGCGTTTTCTCCAAGAGATCTGTCTAAGGTGATTAGTAGACTGGGAGCAGTCACATTATTTTTTTCCTTCCCTTTTTGTTTAAATTACTTTGTGGAGGTTAACAACAATAAACACAAGGTAAAGGGGGAAAGAAGGGGAAAATATACATACATTTGTTTTCAAGTCTGACAGCGTTTGTGGGGTAAGCACCTTACATCCATAAAAAAAAGTGAAAATGAATCAGGCTTTCAAAAATAATTACATAAAACAACACTTTGAAATTAAACTAAGAAAAATAAAACAACCATTTTATCAATAGCAAATGAATGCCAATTCCCTAACTAATATATTATGCTAAGATATATTCTTACCACAGCTTCCCTCCTCAGGAACTTGTATTCAAGTACCCATCTAGTCTGCCAGAACAAATACATATGGCTTTGGTCTCTTATCTCTCCAGGCTGAGATAGATGGATGCCCCATCCTTAAACCCAGCTTGTCAGCCCCTTAAATCGTGAGCCTGGACACGTCATTTCCTTTCAAAATGGTGTCTGAACTCTTGGCAACCTTCTTCTAAGCAAGGTTAATTCCAGCCCCAGCCTGCCTCTTCCAATGCAGAAAGTAAACCATTGGATGCATTCTGTATGTTCATCCTTGGCTGTCATGACAATGCCATGTGGCCAAGTAAACATTCGGTTGCACCTGCTGCAGTTAAGCCCACAATTATCACACTGTACCGATGTGTCCCTGATGAGAAATGCTGGATTCAATACACACCTGACGAGGTGTGCAAGGTTGTTCTTTTTACAGGTGTCTATTGGTCTGATCCAATGCCTACTGAAATCAATTTACAGGGGTCTATTGGTCTGATCCAGTGCCTACTGAAATCAATTTACAGGGGTCTATTGGTCTGATCCAATGCCAACTAAAATCAATCAGGCCTTGTATACGGTATGGGGGGAGACTGGACTTGTTAAAAATCTTCTTCCACTATCCCTCGATGCGAGGATGATGTCTGATAAGGGGGTTCATTGGTTTGTTTTTAAGTGGCTGGGGAGCCCATTTTATGTCCTGCAGATTTTCTCATAGAAGTGGCAGGTGTAATATTGGAGGAGACATAGTTGTTGGCTGGACTGTTGTGCCCTTTCTTTCCTCCTTTGTCACTTCTCTGTCTCATGAGCACATTTGCTCTCCTCAAAGTGAGCTGTGGCTTGGTGTATGGTGTGGCACCACTGTGTTCTGTCCCGCGCTGAGTCCTCCCAGTTTGTTGGGTTGATGCCTCCCTTTTTAAGGTGTTCTTTCAGCATGTCTTTGAAGCACTTTCACTAACCTCTGTGAGCCATTCTTCCCTGACTTAACTGAGAGAAGAGTACATGCTTTGGGAGGTGAGGGCCAGGCATACATACACAGTGGCCAGCCCAGCGGAGTTGGTGTTTCATGGCCTGCGCTTCTATAATGCTGATGTTAGCGGCAGAGAGAATGCTGATGTTAGTGTGTCGGTCTTCCCAGCTGATCCTGAGAATCCTCCTGAGGCAGCACTGTTTGAACCACTCCATCTGCTTGAGCTGTCATCCGCAGATTACCCAGGTCTCACATCCATAGAGAAGGGTGGGGATGACAGCTGCCTTGTAAACCAAGATCTTGGTGCCTGTTTGCAGATCCCTATCATTGAAGACTCGTTTGAGTAGTCTTCCAAAGGATGTGCTGGCACAGCGGATCCTGTATTCAATTTCTTTGTCAGTGCTGGCTGTTTGGGGGAGGTGGCTGCCAAGGTATGGAAAAGGTCCACATTTTCCAGGGGTTCTCCATTGATGGTGATTTGTGGAGTATTAAGAGTAGCTTGTGCAGGTGAGGGCTGGTAGAGTACCTTGGTTTTCCCGATGTTGAGAGAGAGAGACTGAGGTTATGATAGGCATCTGCAAAAAGATTTAAGGTACTTTGCAGGTCAGCTTCTGTGTGTGCAAGAATGACATAATCATCTGTACTGAATCAGTTATGCCAATTCTCGTGATCTTAGATTTTGTTTGTCGGAGATTGAGGAGTTGGACATCCATATGATGCTCAATCCCAATTCCATCAGGAAGGCAGTCACAGATGAGAATCAGGATCACGGCAAAGTAAATAGAGAAGAGTGTTGGAGAATGACACAGCCCTGCTTGACACCAGTGCAAATGATGAATGGTTCAGTCTCTGAGCCATTGCACAAAATGGTGGCAGTCATCCCATGGAGTAGTCTGATGATGGAAATGAATTTCTGTGGACAGCCAAACCTACACAGCAGCTTCCATAGGGCATCACGATTGATAGAGTCAAAGGCCTTGGTTAGATGGATGAATGCCATGAACAGTTCCTGGTGTTGCTCTCTGCACTTCTTCTGAATCTGTCGTGCCACAAAGAACATGTCAGTTGTGCTTTGGGATGGCCTGAAGCCACACTGTGATTCGGGGAGGAGTTCCTCAGCAAGGGGGAGAAGGCAGTTTAGTAGGATCCAGGCAAGGATCTTCCCTGTGATGGAGAGGAGAGCAATACCTCTGTAGTTCCTGCACAAAGATTTGTCCCCTTTCTTGAATATTGTAACAATGTTGACATTCTTAAAGTCAGGTGGAATTTCTTCGCAGGTCCAGATTTTGTCGAGTAGTTGACAAAGTTTGTGCTGGAGCATTGTTCCACCAGCTTTTAAAACCTCAGCTGGGATACCATCTGGGCCTGGTGCCTTGTGATTTTTTGTCTGGGTGATGACATGCCGGACATCCTCAGAAGATGGGGGATCAGCAAGGTGTTCCATTGCTGAGCATTGTGGAATAGGCTCGATGGTGTCTTCAGAGACCGTGGATTCGCAGCTTAGTAGGCTCTCAAAATGCTCCTTCCACCATTGTTTAATGGCCACATTGTCCTTGAGCAGGGGGGAGCCATCCTGGGAACGTAAGGGGGTTGGGCCTTTGGAGCTTGGCCCATATATAGCTTTTGTTGCTTGAAAGAAGCTTCTCATGTCATCCTGGTCTACGAAACCCTGGATCTCAGAGGCCTTCTTTTGCCACCACTTATTTTTGATGTCCTGTAGCCTCCTTCGGACTTCGGCTTTAAGTAGGTGATAAGCCTCATGTTTTCATTGATTAGAGGGATCATTTTGTCAGTTACAGAATGCATTTCTTTTTTGTTAAATTAATTCTAGGATTTCCTCGTTTTTATCAAACCAGTCTTGGTGCTGATGAGTGGAATATCCTATAGTTTCAGCACATGCACCATGAATGTGGAGGAGGAGGGGGAAGACCCTATTTGGATACAGACTGGCTAACCTAGTGAGGAGGGCTTTAAACTAGGTTCGACGGGGACAGGAGAGCAAAGCCCACAGGTAAGTGGAGAACATGGGGACCTGGGAGATGGGTCGGAAATAGGAGGGGGCATGGGCTCTAATGACAAAGAGATAGGAGGGTCAGGGCAAAACTGAGAGGCAAGATCAAATCAGTATCTTAGATGCCTGTATACAAATGCGAGAAGTATGGGTAATAAGCAGGAAGAACTGGAAGTGCTAATAAATACATTCAACTATGACATTGTTGGCATCACCGAAACTTGGTGGGATAATACACATGATTGGAATGTTGGTATGGATGGGTACAGCTTGCTCAGGAAGGACAGACAGGGGAAAAAGGGAGGAGGTGTTGCCTTATATATTAAAAATGTACACACTTGGACTGAAATGGAGATGGACATAGGGGACGGAAGTGTTGAGAGTCTCTGGGTTAGGCTAAAAGGGGTAAAAAACAAGGGTGATGTCATGCTAGGAGTCTACTACAGGCCACCTAACCAGGTGGAAGAGGTGGATGAGGCTTTTTTTAAACAACTAACAAAATCATCCAAAGCCCAAGATTTGGTGGTGATGGGGGACTTCAACTATCCAGATATATGTTGGGAAAATAACATGGCTGGGCACAGACTATCCAATAAGTTCTTGGACTGCATTGCAGACAACTTTTTATTTCAGAAGGTTGAGAAAGCTACTAGGGGGGAAGCTGTTTTAGATTTGATTTTAACAAATAGGGAGGAACTCGTTGAGAACTTGAAAGTAGAAGGCAGCTTGGGCGAAAGTGATCATGAAATCCTAGAGTTCACAATTCTAAGGAAGGGTAGAAGGGAGTACAGCAAAATAGAGACAATGGATTTCAGGAAAGCGGATTTTGGTAAGCTCAGAGAGCTGATAGGTAAGGTCCCATGGGAATCAAGACTGAGGGGAAAAACAACTGAGGAGAGCTGGCAGTATTTCAAAGGGACACTATTAAGGGCCCAAAAGCAAACTATTCCGCTGGGTCGAAAAGAGAGAAAATGTGGCAAAAGACCACCTTGGCTTAACTACGAGACCTTGCAAGATCTAAAAAATAAAAAGGAGTCGTATAAAAAATTTAAACTAGGACAAATTACAAAGGATGAATATAGGCAAACAACACGGGAATGCAGGGGCAAGATTAGAAAGGCAAAGGCACAAAATGAGCTCAAACTAGCTGCAGGAATAAAGGGAAACAAGAAAACTTTTTATCAATACATTAGAAGCAAGAGGAAGACCAAGGACAGGGTAGGCCCACTACTCAGTGAGGAGGGAGAAACCGTAACAGGAAACTTGGAAATGGCAGAGATGCTTAATGACTTCTTTGTTTCGGTCTTCACCGAGAAGTCTGAAGGAATGCCTAACATAGTGAATGCAAATGGGAAGGGGGAAGGTTTAGAAGATAAAATAAAAAAAGACCAAGTTAAAAATCACTTAGATAAGTTAGATGCCTGCAAGTCACCAGGACCTGATGAAATGCATCCTAGAATACTCGAGGAGCTAATAGAGGAGGTATCTGAGCCTCTAGCTATTATCTTTGGTAAATCATGGGAGACAGGAGAGATTCCAGAAGACTGGAAAAGGGCAAATATAGTGCCCATCTATAAAAAGGGAAATAAAAACAACCCAGGAAACTACAGACCAGTTAGTTTAACTTCTGTGCCAGGGAAAATAATGGAGCAAGTAATTAAGGAAATCATCTGCAAACACTTGGAAGGTGGTAAGGTGATAGGGAATAACCAACATGGATTTGTAAAGAACAAATCATGTCAAACCAATCTGATAGCTTTCTTTGATAGGATAACGAATCTTGTGGATAAGGGAGAAGTGGTGGATGTGGTATACCTAGACTTTAGTAAGGCATTTGATACAGTCTCGCATGATATTCTTATCAATAAACTAGGGAAATACAACTTAGATGGGGCTACTATAAGGTGGGTGCGCAACTGGCTGGATAACCGTACTCAGAGAGTAGTTATAAATGGTTCCCAATCCTGCTGGAAAGGTATAACGAGTGGGGTTCCGCAAGGGTCTGTTTTGGGAACGGCTCTGTTCAATATCTTCATCAACGACTTGGATATTGGCATAGAAAGTACGCTTATTAAGTTTGCAGATAATACCAAACTGGGAGGGATTGCAACTGCTTTGGAGGATAGGGTCATAATTCAAAATGATTTGGACAAATTGGAGAAATGGTCAGAGGTAAACAGGATGAAGTTTAATAAGGACAAATGCAAAGTGCTCCACTTAGGTAGGAACAATCAGTTTCACACATACAGAATGGGAGGAGACTGTCTAGGAAGGAGTATGGCAGAAAGGGATCTAGGGGTTATAGTGGACCACAAGCTAAATATGAGTCAACAGTGTGATGCTGTTGCAAAAAAAGCAAACATGATTCTGGGCTGCATTAACAGGTGTGTTGTGAGCAAGACACGAGAAGTCATTCTTCCGCTCTACTCTGCGCTGGTTAGGCCTCAGCTGGAGTATTGTGTCCAGTTCTGGGCACCGCATTTCAAGAAAGATGTGGAGAAATTGGAGAGGGTCCAGAGAAGAGCAACAAGAATGATTAAGGGTCTAGAGAACATGACCTATGAATGAAGGCTGAAGGAATTGGGTTTGTTTAGTTTGGAAAAGAGAAGACTGAGAGGGGGCATGATAGCGGTCTTCAGGTATCTAAAAGGGTGTCATAAGGAGGAGGGAGAAAACTTGTTCATCTTAGCATCTGAGAATAGAACAAGAAGCAATGGGCTTAAACTGCAGCAAGGGAGGTTTAGGTTGGACATTAGAGAAAAGTTCCTAACTGTCAGGGTGGTTAAACACTGGAATAAACTGCCCAGCGCGGTTGTGGAATCTCCATCTCTGGAGATATTTAAGAGTAGGTTAGATAAATGTCTATCAGGGATGGTCTAGACAGTAATTGGTCCTGCCATGAGGGCAGGGGGCTGGACTCGATGACCTCTCGAGGTCCCTTCCAGCCCTAGAATCTATGAATCTATGAATGGTATTTTTAAGTTGATCCCAGTGCTCTTGAATATTAGTGATGTTATCAAGTAATTTAGAGAGTTTCTCAGACAAGCGTTGCTGGAATGTCTCGCTGCTGACTTCGTCTTGAAGTGCTTTGACATTGTACCGCTTTGTCTTTGGGTGTTTGCAGTGTGGTGGCGTGAGCTGCAGGTATGTGATTGATCTTACTAATGGATGGTCTTTCCAACAGTGATCTGTATCTCTCATGGCTCGTGTTATACTGACAACAGCGTAATCTCGGGCTCTGACTATAACATAGTCAAGGAGGTGCCAGTGCTTGGATCGAGGATGTTCCAGGTAGTCTTACATTTGTTACTCTGCCTAAAGATGGTATTTGTGATGAGCAGGTCATGCTCCACACATTTGCTGAGGAGGAGAATACCATTGGGGTTTACATTTCCCACCCCTTCTTTGCCTATTGTGCCACTCCAGAGTTGGGAGTACCCTCCGACTCTGGCATTGAAATCTCACAGGAGGATGACTTTGTCTGCCTTAGGTGTGGCTGTGAGGACTGCATCGAGAGCGCTATAAAACTTCTCCTTGTTGTCTTCCTCATCATCAAATGTTGGGGCGTGTGCACTGATGACCATGGCATATTGGTTGTTGCTGAGCTTAAGCCAAAGAGTTAAGATATATACACGTATAAGACAGCCATTATCTTTAATTATATTTCCCAGAGTGATAAGTGCAGAAAAGGGAACAGAAAGAACATTAAAGGAAACAGGCGGAGGATTGAATATAAAATGAAAAACAAACACAACAATTCTGCAATGAAATCTGAAATAACCATGTTGTGCAGTAGGTAAACTGTATATCTTCTTGTTTTATCACTGTAGCCTTCATCCTGTTTCCCACCCCATTCTTGTTGTTTGTTAACCCACTTGTTGCATCTCATTTCAGTGTTAAGCTCTTCAGGGCAACAACTTTCTAACCCAGATCCACAAACTCATACACATGGGTGGAGCCCTGCTCCCACATGGAGCCCCACTGTATTCAGTGGAGTTTTGCACAGGCACAGAGAGATGCCTCCACATATAAGCTTGTGGATCAGCACCTGGTACAAAGGGGCTGCAGTCCTGATGGGGCCCCTAAACACTACTGCAATGCAAATAATAAATAGCAATAATTAATTCTGCTTTAATTTATGCTGTGTATTCCTCAAATGTCAATAAAATAAATACTAGGCAAAATGCTTCCCTCGTGGAACTCTATTGGCTTCACTAGAATTACACCAGGGATTAATTTGGCCCATTGTGGTTTTCTGGAATAAATTACCAACTGTTGATGTTCTGCCCTTTAGAATTTGGAAGGCATATAGAGAGAAGCTTGCCAAATATGCAGGAGTTGGGGATGCACAGGTCCTACAGGGACCAGAGAATGCATACATAGGAGTGTAATTTACCAGGAAGATCTAGCATTGAAATCCAGGGGCTAGACCTTTGGCCTTAGGATTTCATGGTAACTCATTAGATGGTAACTCATTTGTGTGTATATGTTTGCTTGCCTTAACCTGTAAATAATTCTTTTATTCCTTTTTCCTAGTTAACGAACCTTTAGATAGTTTGTTTATTACAGGATTGGCTACAGGGATTGTCTTTGTAAGATCTAGAGTATCAGTTGATTTGGGGTAAGTGACTGGTCTCTTGGGACTGGAAGCAACCTGAATGTTTTGTGATTTTTGGTGTGAGTGACCATTTATCACTAAGTCCAGCATACCATGTTGGCAAGATAGACTGGAGAGTGTAAGGGGACTGACTGTCTATGACTCTATGGTAAGACTGGTATAGTGATCCAGAGTTGACATTTGTTACTGGCTTGGTGAAATCTAATTATAGAACATGCCACCAGTTTGGGGTGTCTGTTCTGTTTTTGACAGTCTGCCCTAAAGTAGTAACCCACAGTTGTGTGCTGCTCCAGACAGTGTGACACAGAACCCAGCAGCCCTCTGATTGGTCAAGCGCACTATTTAACCCTGGGCAACCCACATGGACTTCAGGCCTGCTGCAACTCCCAACCACATCCTGTTTTCCAATCTCTGGTCTCTGACTCCAGCCTGACTCTGACCTTGACTCTTGCCTTTTGATTCCAGCCTGGTACTATCTCTGGTCTCCAGTCTCGGCCTGACTGTGACCCTGACTCTTGTTTACTGAACCTGACTCTAGCCATTCCTATGACCGCTGCTCATGGACTACTGTCTTATGGCTGTCCTTGATGTGTGGACACCAGCCAGCTGTGACCACTAGGCCAGACCACCTATGCCCCGTCCCACTTTTGTTCAGGTACACAGTAGTCTTGACTGTTATAGACCAACTGACCAAAATGGCACACTTCATCCCCTGTGACCACCTGCCCTCTGCTGAAACAATGGCTCGACTCCTAGTGGTGCATGTGATCCGTCTTCATGGGCTTCCGGACCATATCAACTCAGACTGGGGCCCATAGTTTGTCTCATGCTTTTGGCATGAAATGTTCTGGTTAATGGACATTCAGCCTTTTACCTCTTCTGCATCACACCCCCAGCCAGATGGGCAGACAGACGGGGTGAACCAAGTATTAGCGCAATACCCAAGGTGCTTTGTCAGCTACTATCAAGATAACTGGTTCTCCCTTCATCTTTATGCTGAGTTCTCATACAACACTGCTTCCAAGGGGCAGATCCCCTTTTTTGCAAATTACGGGTTCCATCCTCACTTCCACTCGGCCTTTCCAACAGCCTTCCTGAATCCAGCAGCCGCTGGCTGGATCCAATGAATTAATCAGATCCAAGAGGAGCTCAAGGACCACCTCAAAGATGCAAAAAGGAACTACAAGCATTATACAGACCATCGACACCAGGAAAGCCCAGCTCTCACCGTGGGTCAGAAGGTCTGGCTTGCAGCAAAATACTTTTGTACAAACAGGACATCCCATTACCTTGGACTGTTCCAGATTTGTCAGAAAATCAACCCCATCACCTTCAAATTGCAGGTCCCTTGATCCCTTAAAATACACCCTGTTTTCCATGTATCCCTCCTGAAGCCTTACACAGAGGACCTCTCTCCTGACCGGTCCCAACAAGTCACCTCCACCAGTCCAGGTCCAAAGACATGAGAAATATATAGTCCATGCTAGCCTCAACTCTAAACTGCAGAGGGGGAGACTGTACTACCTAGTTGATTGGGAGGGCTAAGGTCCTGAAGAGCACTCTTGGGAATCTGCTGTCTATGCCCCTGACCTGGTCAAAAGTTTTCATCAGGACCACCTGAACAAACCAGGCCCACCAGTGGGGCACCCCTAAAAAAGGGTAATGTAAGGATCTGTGGGACTAGAATCCAGGTCTGTAGAGCCTGGGACAGCTGACATTCCTACTAGGACAGCAGGCAGAGCCAAACCTAGAAAATTGAGTGCTGCAGGAAGTACTGCCCAAAGGGTCCAGAATGACAGTAGCCTGTGCAGTTAGTCATTGGTTGCATGTGTGTTCTCTCTGTGTGCTGCACTGGCTCTGGCCAAAGAGCCCATACACCAGGCTCTGATTGAACTGCCCAATAAGACCGCAAGACATGGTTTAGTAGTGAAGGCACCCGGCCAGGTTTACTGTCGATGAAGCACGTTAATAGCACCCAACAGACTCTACGGGGATACTACGAGCCGTATGCCCGTGACAATGGACTCAGCTCAGTGAATGGCAGGACTTTCCATTCCGCCCTCTGCTGGCCAAAGACACTCCCTCTGAGCCTCCCCTTTATACATTGATACAAACAAGTTACATATTGCCCCTCTAACATAGCTAGTTACAACCCTTTACCTTGTACCTGTTGGTTCGATCAAAACATCTCTGTCATCCTAACCTTATCTTTACGAGGGGGTCAGTGTGTCCTTGTATCATCTTCGAGGATTGTGTTTACAGTACACCAACACCTGTAGCAGGGTTTTCTGGTACCACCCTTCTGCATGGGCGGCCTGGGTTAGCGGAGGCTTAGTCTCCCCTGGCCTATTATACCCGCTGCCCATGCCCTTCTGGAATGTGTTTGCATGAGTGTCCTGTGCCTAGCACTTCTTAGGAATCTGTGTGTTTTTGCAATACCAGGCCTGTTCTTGCCAGTTTCTGTGAACTTGCAAGCAGGCATGTTTTATAGCAGGGCCTGACTTCTATTCTCAACCTGATTTTTGCTAACTTTGCTTTATATTAGCAGGGCCTGAGTACTACTTTAGTTCAAGCCTCAGGCTCATACTGGGCCTCTTATACCAGGCCTCATGTCTCAGGATCTTTCTTTCTACTACAACCTGTGGCCCTCTGATTGGTCAAGTACACTATTTAACCCTGGAGGCAGGGCCGGCGCTTCCACTAGGCAACCCTAGGCAATTGCCTAGGCAGCAGGATTTGGGGGGTGGCATTTTGCCGCCCTCGGCAGAATTTCGGTGGCGACTCATTTCCCGGCGGACTTTTGGCAGCGACTTTCTTTTTCGGCAGTGATTTGGTGGCAGGTTTTTCTCTGGGCGGCAAGAAAAGCGGCTGCCGAAACGCTGCCTAGAACGCAGCTTCAGAGGAGGAGCTGCCGCCGAAGCGCCGCCAATTACTGAGGAGGAGCGCTGCTGCCTAGGGCGGCAAAAACCCTTGCGCCGCTCCTGCCTGGAGGGTGCCCCAGGAAGTTGTCTTGGCAGCCACACCGCCTTCTGGCCTGTTGTAACTCCTGACCACATCTTGTCTTCTGATCTCTGGCTCTGACTCTTGCCTTCTGATTCCAAACTGGTACTACTTCTGGTTTCTGACCCAGACCTGACTCTAAACCTGACTTGCTTATTGAACCTGGCTCTAGTGATTCTTCCGATCCTTGCTCATGGACTACTGTCTTATGGCTGTTGTCAACATTTGGACATCAGCACATCTGTGACTACTGGGCCAGATTGTCTAGTCCCTGGTCCCTTACAATGAATGTTATTTGATGTTTTGCATGTGCATACAGAGGTGCCACTGCTGACAGGAGCATTTGATACTATGAAAAATAAATCTCGCCAATGCTTTATTTTAATAATGGGTTTATTTGTAAAGAACTGCAAGTATTAAACAGTTTTCTGAAAATACACTTGTCTGTGTAGCACACAAGATAACTTTGTGTTGGCTTTGATGTTCATGGAAGGCTGATTTTTAAAAAGGAATCTTGATATTAGGGCAGTGGTTTTCAACCTTTTTTTGTTTACTGACCCCTAGAAAATTTCAAATGGAGATGCCGACCCCTCTGGAATTCTTAGACATAGTCTGTGGACCGTCAGGCTCCGCAGACCACAGGTTGAAAACCACTGTAGTATGGTATTTGTTGCTGTGTAAACACTACTGATATGTTATTGGCTTAATTCTCCGCTCACACTGGTGTACGTAGACATCAGTGTTACACTGATGAGAACTATAGTCCTATTACTAACTATCAGGACTCACCCCGGGTGTCTGTTCTCATTGACTGTGTTTGTTTCATTGATTTCACAGTGTTTTAAAAATGATTTAGGGATATATTCACTTTTACATTGTGCTGGTGAGCTGCCTCTGCATTTTGGCTGGGCCAGATCCTACAAATGTTCTATATGCAGAACTCCCATTGACATCCATTCCCACATGAAGGGCTGGCAGGATCAGGCCCTTAATATGTCAAATCAGTTTCTTCCTGGGCTCTTTCATTTATCTGGTCAATCCAGCAGATTTATTTATCCCAGGCTATCCGCATTAAGCTTGGTTTATAATCAGCTCCTTCCTGCCTAGGAACAGGTTACGAAACATGACCTATTACACCATCCACAATACAGAGAACCAATAGAGGTGCTTTGTCCAATACAGACACAATTTGAAGTGCTCTCTTGTATAACAAATTATTGACTTCATTGTTCATAGTATTACGATTTAATTAAGCGATAAGGCCCATCATATTGGTCCTTTATCTGTCAGATAAGGATTTGCCAAGCTTAGCCCAAGAGGTCTTTATCTGAGAGATAAGACAAAGATGCGTTGGTGCCTTCTTGCTGTTTTAAACCTTTAATTAAAAGGACCTTTATATTTTTAAGTTCTAGGTTGTTGCCTTTTCTTTCAACACTTGATGATTTAGTGTTCAGTAAAGATTGTGATGAGTTTTTATAGGAAGATTATAATGAGAAGGAATGTTGCCATTGTCCTTCATTAGGTGAAAGTGACGGGGCCTGTAGATTTTATTTCCAATGTATCAAGACATCCATTCAGGTGGAGACTGAGGGCCTGGTATGAAGTTTGAGTTCAAAAAGAATTTTCCCGTTGTCTTCAAGGAGCTAGGCCAGGGGTGGACAAACTTTTTGGCCTGAGGGCCACTTCTGGGTATAAAAATTGTACGGTGGGCCATGAATGCTCATGAAATTGGGGGTTGGGGTGCGAGGGGGTGAGGGCTCCAGCTGGGGGTGCAGGCTCTGGGGTGGGGCCAGAAATGAGGAGTTCAGGGTGTGGGAGGGGGCTCCAGACTGGGGCAAGGGGTTGTGGTCCGGGAGGAGTGTGAGGGCTCTGGCTGGGGATGCAGACTCTGGGGTGGGGCTGGGGATGAGGGTTTTGGGGTGCAAGAGGGTGCTCCAGGCTGGGATCAAGGGATTCGGAGGGGAGGAGGAGGATCAGGGCTGGGGCGCAGGGGTGGTTGAGGGCTCCGGTTGGGGGTGCAGGCTCTCAGGTGAGGCTGGGAATGAGGGGTTTGGGGTGCAAGAGGGTGTTCCAGGCTGGAACTGAGGGGTTTGGAGGGCGGGAGGGGAATCAGAGCTGGGGCGGGGGTTGGGGCGTGGGGTGGGGCTCAGGGTTGCAGGCTCCAGGCAGCGCTTACCTCAAGCAGCTCCTGGAAGCAGCAGCATGTCCCACCTCTGGCTCCTACACGGAGGCACGGCCAGGTGGCTCTGTGTGCTGCCCCGTCTGCAGGTGCCACCCCTGCAGCTCCCAGAAGCAGCGGTATACCTACGCAGAGGCGCGGTGCCAGCCATGCAGCTCTGTGCACTGCCCCATCCACAGGTGCCACTCCTGCAGCTCCCATTGGCTGCCCCTACGCATAGGAGCTGGAGTGGGAGGCATGCCGCTGCTTCCAGGAGCCGCGCGGCAAGCCCTCGACCTGCTCCCTGGCTGGAGTGCCAGAGTGGGACAAGCCCCTGATCCTGGTCTCCGGCAGAAGCTTGAGGGCCGCATTAAAAAGCTTGATGGGCCGGATGCAGCCCATAGGCCATAGTTTGCCCACCCCTGGGCTAGGCCCTTACGTGACCCAAATTCATTGCCGATCTTGGGGTATAATGGTTATTCCTGGAATGAATTTGTCCCACTGTGTCAGGAAGCTCAGAAGAATTAGTGTTAGATGGTTCTAGCAGAGCCTTTTACTTTGAAGGCAGCTGTTTAAAATTATTGGGTATGATCCTCATACCCAATGAGCTGAATTTCATTGAAGTCAATGAAGCTAAGACAATGTATGCTTGCTGAGAATCTGGCTCGTTAATTTTAGTATTACACAACATTTGTGTAGTATCCTAAATTTACCGTTCACTTCACAAATGCAAAGACATTATCCCTGCCCTGACGAGCTTACAGTCTAAATAAGAAAAACACAAGATCACACTTCAGATGGAGGTTGAAGGCATTATTAATGCTGAGGGAGGAGTGAGGTTTTAAGGAGAAATCTGAAGGAGAGGATCGGCTACGCCACTGTAACGATGCTGGTTCTGGCGGGACCTAACTGAGAGTGCCAGTTCAGGACAAATTGCTTCAAACAGGGCAACTACAGCCCAAGGCTGGGGTTTTTCCACCTCTAAGGCAAACCAAACCAGCCAGACAGAGGAGACTTTGGTTTTACCCCACTGGCTAACCACAAGTCACACAAGCAACTCCCTTAGACACTCCAGTTTCCCAGTCTCACCACCAGAGCCACTCGTTATGGGGACAAATGGTCATGAAAACCGATGCCCCAGTAAAAGAAAATAGGTTCTCCCGATCCCAACGGACCGAACCTCAGAGCCAGGTCAATATACAACTTAAATCTTACCCACAAATCACGCTGTTGCCAATCCTTTAGAATCTAAAATCTAAAGGTTTATTCATAAAAGGAAAAAGGTATAGGTGAGAGCCAGAATTGGTTAAAAGGAATCAGTTACATACAGTAATGGCAAAGTTCTTGGGTCAGGCTTGCAGAGATGGAATACTGCAGGTTCAAATCAAGTCTCTGGATTACATCCCCAGCTGGGATGGGTCCTTCAGTCCTTTGTTCAGAGCTTCCATTTGTAGAAAGGTTCCTCCAGAGGTAAGAAGCAGGAAATGAAGACCAAATGGAGATGAGGCAGCTGCCTTTTATAGTTTCTTCCAGGTGTAAGGACACCTTTGTCCTTACTGTGGAAAATCACAGCAAAATGGAGTCTGGAGTCCCATGGGCAAGTCTCTGCATAATTTGCTGAGTCACAGGTGTGTCTGCCTTCTCTCAATGGGTCCATTGTATCGCTGATGGCTCTTAATGGGCCATCCAGCAGGCCTGGCAGAGCTGGCAGCTTGTCTGTGGTCCCAGAGACACAGCCCCAGTTTGCAATACAGACAGACAGTATAAAGCCAATATTCATAACTTCCACTACAAAACTGATACATACATATAAATGGCATAATCATCACCAGCCAAGCATAACCCGGTCTTAGACACCTCATTTGACCCCCTTTATACAAGATTTGGTGCCACTACAGGACCTTTGTCGCAACCATGCTCTATATGGTCCCAGTTATTGTCAATAACGTCACAGAGGACACTTGGTAAATGAGGATCCAGACAGCATTGCAGACAGCCATGGGGACAGCATTATGAATGGCACAAAGCCATAAGCAAGGAAAAGAGACTAAGGGCTAGTTTGTGGTTGAAGTCACAGGGTGTAGAGGGGTCACACTGCAATGGTAGCTGCTGGAGGAATTGTTCCTGACACCTTCTCACCATGAGGTGTGCACCTCCAGGTAACACTAGGGTAAATTGTCCGGTAAGCTTGCACATGCTGTTTGGTGTCTGTTCAGTAACCAAAGGATTTCATTTCCAGTGTTGCCAATCTGACACCTTTTATGGGCAATTGATTCATTTAAAAAAAAAAATGCATGCAGAAGCAATAAGTGGCTAGAAAGGTGTGAATTAAAATGTATACACAGCTAAAGATGATTACTCACATATTTGCTTAGACCTGGAGCTGCAGCAGCTGAGCTTGGATTATTCTCTCTTGGTCCAGCTACCTACTCTTCAGCAACCGCCTTGTGAGCAATTTTTTTTGTTAATTTTTTTTTTTTTTGCAACTTTGAAAAATGATTGCGTGACTTGAGTTTGTTCCCCCAGAGGAAGTTCTACTCACAAACTCGCCTTTTCTTATTACATCCCATTCTGTAACTCCTGCTGATGAGAAGACAACGGGAGAGATCTCTGCTGGTGAAAACTGGCACAGTTCCACTAAAGTCAATCAAACTGTGATGATCTGACCCAACAGGTTTCTGGAACTCCAATTTTTATTCCAGGAAAAAAATATTGTCTGACTGCTTCTGTAGTCCATTCTGCTGATCAGTTCATTCTTAACAACTTGTAAACAAGATCGGAACCCTTTAATTAGATTAGTTTCAACACAGAGTTACGTGGTACATGAATCTGATATAAAAAGAGAGCTTTCTTTGGTCAAACCACTCTGTGACGGGACCTTCCCAAATCAAAAATGTTCACTCTCACACTACACAGTTGCTCAATTCAAGAAAGTAGTGGTGGAAGCTCCAACTGTGTGTCCACTGTCATTCTGTCTTATAATTCAATGGCAAACTAATGATATGCAAGCTTGATCCTTCTGTAATACTTTTCCTTGGAAGTACAGCTCTGCCTTTTCTGCTGTCAACCTTCATTTAGAGTGCAGAGAATGCTGCATGACTTGAAAGCAGCAGTAGGCAATTCCCAGTCTAAGCTTCAGACATTTACATATTTATGCTTGCATCCGTGGAGTAAATATACTATGACTAAATCCTATTATATCTGAGACTGTACTTACAGCATAATAGAAATATACAGTATGGTTATGCAATCTCAGGTATGCCTTCAGCATCAATATGGACATAAATTTACTAAAGTATGTATTGTTAACATGGTATTCAGCTTCCAGGCCCTGTTAGAATACTTTGTATAATATGAGAAAATAATGAGGAATAAGTCGTTTAGTCTTAAAGCAAAAATTCGAGGAAGACAGCTGCTGCAAGTGTAATAATTTTGCAGGAAATAACAATCCTATTATGTTCTATTACACTATGGTTAAATTTTGTTATTGCAGTTTTAAAAGTTTTGTGCATCCAAATGTGCACTGTATTACAGCCGTTCATTGAAGGCAACAGATTTTTAAAGGACACTATCAGGTATTATTAATACAGTACCATAAATATGCATATTTTATTGCCAAATTTTGATGCAGTTTTCTGGGAAGAAGAATATTTAACAAAACTGAATATTAATGCAAAGGGTTTTTTAGGAATTTAATAAATGCCAGATAATGAAAACTGCCTATTGTTTGAATTTAAACATCTCCCTGCAACCAGAGCACTGCAGCATTATTAACAGAGTGCAAGAGAAGGGAGAGTGGTTAGAAGAGCGGCAATGTGTTCACTGGGCACTGGCTTGGAAGACAGGAGCCGTGGGTTGTAGTCCTGGTTCTACCACTGACCTGTTCTGAGATTTTAGGCAAGACACCTTCTGGTGTCTCTGTTTCTCTTCCCACCTTTGTCTATCTAGACTGTAAACTCTTCAGAGCAGAGACCATCTTGTATTCAGCCTCTGGCCAGTGCCTAGTGCAATGAGGTCCAGATCTCTGTTGGGACCTCTAGATGCCATCATATTATAAATAATAATAGAAGCAGAAGTGGAACTGACTAGTCTGTCATTCCAGTAACTGGATGAGCAGCGTTAGGGATTATAACATTATTTTTTTTGTTTAATTCTTTCCATTTTAACAAGCTCTGGGGCCTGCTCCTACAAATACGTATTCCCAGACAGCATATTACTAAACAGAGTCCCATGGAAGCCAATGGGACTACTCACAACAGTACACTCTGTGCCTGTTGGTATTTGTAGGACTATGACGGGGTGGACTAGGCCCAGAGGCTCCTTGCTAGAGGCCTCAGTATCCTGCAACATCTGTCCCAGGAAAGAAGCAATAGAGGAGTTCATCAAGCAGCCTAGAGTGCCTGCAGGGGAAGCAGCCAATCAGGGCCCTAGAGGGCTGTATAAAAGGAGCTGCAGAGCTAGAGCTAGTCAGTTCCTTCCCGGAGCTAGAGGAGTGTAAATGATGCTCCTGGCAGGCTAAAGGGAACTGTAGCACCATGGACAGCTCAGTGCTGGCAGGGACTGGGGCAGTGAGGAAGAGCTTTGGCTGGCTTCTGGGCCTGAGCTTAGATGGTCCCTGAGGTAAGGGTCATGCTTTGGCAAAGGCTGGGGCTGTGGGGAAGTGGCCCAGGGAACTGAAAGCAGTGTAGTTAAAGGGACATAGTGGCATGAGGCTGCTATTCTTAGGGTCCCTGGGCTGGGACCAGGAGTAGTGGGTGGGCTTGGGCCCCCCCATAGGCCACTGGGGAACTGGCCTACAATTGGACAATAATACACCCTCAGAAGGGGATCTGAACTACTTAGTGGCCCATCTGGGGACAGAATAGACCAATAGGGTGAAACCATTGCATCCAAGCAGGAAGCCTTGGGGGCATGGCCTGATACCAGGACTGGGATTATTTAAAGATCACAGGCACACCTGATCAGAAGGAATGTTTGTCATAGGTGAGTGCCAAGTCATTGCTAGGACTGAGCCCTAGGAGGGGTGAGGACATCTCTTTTTCTTCTAGAGCTCAATCCTGCATCCACTGGTGCCAAAGGGAATGTTGCCATTGGTTCAGTGGGTGCAGGAGAAACTATACTGGAGTCTTGGCTGAAAACAAATAGATTTATTTTTAGAATTCCATGTGATTTATTCTTTCAGAATCAAATTATTTCAGTGTTTTGAAGACAAATAAAGACTGTCAATGAATATGTATATGTTTCCTGAAGCAGAATATGCCTGTGAATATTTTAGAATAGTTTTATAGTCTACAATTTACATGTTTTCTTTGAAGATCTCACTGATATGAAATACAATAATTATCCTTGGGTCACATCAGTTTATTTATTTGGTTAGACAAAGGAACAAAGCATAGACAAAATTTACCCAGACAAGCATACTTTTCAGCCTCAAATAGTAAAGCATCTTGAAAGTCTTACTAAATAGCTTTGAGACAGCTAAAACATTCATTGACATAATGAAACTAGCTTGATTTTTTTTTTTTTTTTTATGCCTGCGGGAGAAAAAGTGAGCTTTTTCTTGTAATTTTAGGGAGAAAAAATTAACCTGTTTCTTAAGAGAAAATGAAGGGTTATAAATGTCATGTCAGAATGAGAGCAGAAATGAGGGGGGGAAATGACTAAGATGCAAAAACTAAAAGGGGTGGGGGCATTGCTGCCCTAGTGCACTGAGCTTGGTAATGGTCCCTACAATTAGGCTAAATGTAAACATAAAAGCAATTGTCACTTTAAACAATGATACACCTGCAACGTCAAATATGCCTCATAAGGCTGTCATCCCATCAATCCCACCATCGTCCATGTAAACAAACCCTCCATAGTGCCGACTTTATGGTTTTCCATACAGACAGCAACCATGCTTCCAGCTGGTGGATCTGCAAGGCTGGACCCTTGCACCCTGTGTGGAGCCCCACTGACTTCAGTGGGACTCTACACAGGTGTGGGGGCCTGCCCTCATGGATCTGATTGCAGGATCAAGACCCTAGTGACATGGGATGACTTGACTTCAATTCAGTGGGATACTCATAGAAAGTTTTTAATAAGTCAAGTGCTGGAATTGGCTACCAAGGGAGGCTGTGGAATCCCCGTCATTGGAGGTTTTTAAGAACAGGTTGGACCAACACCTGTCGGGATGGTCTGGGTTTACTTGGTCCTGCCTCAGCACAGAGGGATGGACTAGATGAACCCTTAAGGTCCCTTCACGTTTCTATGATTCACTGTGCAGGATCACAGCCTTACTCTGTATTGAGGGGAAACAGCAAAGCAAGAAAGAACTAAAGTAACTTCTTCATTATTATTATTATTTATTTATTGTTTTATAGTAGCTCTTGAACAATCCAGCTGAGATTAGGATCCCATTGTGCTAGGAGCTGTATAAACTCATGGTAAGAGACAGATCTTGCTCCAAAGAGCTTACAATCTAATAAAATAAGACAGAGTAGGAGGGGGGGAAAGAGGCACAAGGAGGGAAAATAACTTGCCCAAGGTCATGAGTAGGAGAGAGCACAGTGTCTCCTGTGTGAGATGTTGCGTCTATTCTGCCTCACAAAGTGGCAGCTGTTTTGTAGACAGCAGACTCCTAGAAATTTAGTCGTGAAGTATATGGAAGACAAGATCATAGCAATTGCCATATCTAGCTGACTAACAAAATGCAGGCCAGATTCACCATTACTGGCACATCTTCCTGCATCAGATAGGCTGCTCTCTGGAGGCAATTCACCCCAAGGAAGGGCAAGCTTGGTTACCATTGCCTGTCTTCCACACCATGGGTTTAGAATGGGTTTCTGCCAGCATTGCAGGGCCGCTTTCATTTGCAGCAGAAGCTACAGGAGCCCCACCAGCAGAGGCTGCTCAGGCAATGTGCTGAATCAATGCCTTCCATGCTTGTCTTAGCCAAACCCCTTCCCACCCCGTGACATACCATTTACGGGCTACGCAAACTGCCTAAGGCACCTTGTTGCAATTACAGCTGCATTGTAGCACCACAGCCTCTTCCACCTGCAGATTTTCTGCCATCTGGGCCTTTGATGCTGGGGTCTGATATGGCCCCTGTATTGAAATTCACTCTGCACTTAAGGACTGAAGGGTGCAGTTGCCATGATCTGAGAGGAGACTTTGTTTTCAAAAGTAGGATCTCTAGTAGGGCTGGTTGAGAATTTTCCATCCAAACGGTTTTGGGTTTTTTTAATAGAAACCTGGGTTCTCAACACAACCATTTTCCTTTTCACGAAAATCGTAGAATCATAGAAGTGTAGAGCTGTCTGGAAGCAACCTTAATAGGTCATCTAGCCAAGTCCCCTGCACTCAAGGCCAGGGTGCTGGAACAATTTGTATGGGGGTGCTGAGAGCCATTGAACCAAACTGTAAACCCTCTATATGATGGAAATCACTTCAAGCCAGGAGTGCGGAAGCAACCCTAGTTCCAGGGTTCCAGTTCCTATGCCCAAGGCAGTAAGTAATAAATAGACCAGTGTTTCTCAACCTTTTCCATACCAGTGACTGGCTTGCTGCCTTCTAAAACTGTGTCAGGGAGAGGTCAGGGACTGGTGCTGGTCCACGGACTGGTCGCTGAGAAACTACAAACTAAACCATTCCTAACAGGTGCTTGTCTAACATGTTCTTAAAAACCTCCAATGACAGAGATCCCACAACCTCCCTAGGCAATTTGTTCCAGTGCTTAACTACCCTAACAGGAAGTTTTTTCTAATGTCCAACTTAAACCTCCCTTGCTGCAATTTAAATCCATTGCTTCTTGTCCTGTTCTCAGAGGTTAAGGAGAACAATTTTTCAGCCTCTTCCTTGTAACAACCTTTTATGTACTTGAAAACTGTTATCATGTCCTCCTTCAGTCTTCTCTTCAGACTAAAAAAAAATCCAATGTTTAAAATCTTTTCTCATAGGTCACATTTTCTAGGCATTTAATCATTTTTGTTACTCTTCTCTGGACTTTCTCCAATTTGTCCACATCTTTCCTGAAATGTGGCCCTCCAGAACTGGACACAATACTTCCACTGAGGTCTTAGCAGCACGGAGTAGAGCAGAATGTGCTTTTCCTTTTTTGCAATGGTGTTCCACTGTAGACTTCTATTTAGCTTGTGATTCACTATGACTCCCAGATCCCTTTCTGCATTACTCCTTCCTAGACAGTCATTTCCCATTTTGTATGTGTGCAACTGATTGTTCCTTCCTAAGTGGAGTATTTTGCATTTGTCCTTATTGAATTTCATCCTATTTACTTCATACCCTTTCTCCACTTTGTCCAGATCATTTTGAATTTTAATCCTATCCTCCAAAGCACTTGCAACCCCTCCTGGCTTGGTAACATCCACAAACTTTATAAGTGTACTCTCTGTGCCATTATCTAAATTGTTTATGAACTGTCTGCTTGCCATGGAAACATTCATCTTTTTGTCAAAAAATCAAATACCCAAAAAGGTTTTTTGTCCAAAAAATGAAAGCTTGCCAACTTAGAAATGCTGCTGAATTGCTTCCTGGGAGTTGTAGTAGGGATGCCTCATGCTCTCATTCTTTTCTGTGAGGTGGGATATGCAGCCATATGACGTTGCTGGGGTACACTGTAGCCATAAAACTGCAGTGATGCATTGTAGTGTCTCAGTAAGTGTGGGCTACTATGGTGCACTATGGGAAATGTAGTCCAGCAAGGGAGCGGCCCATAGAGGAGCCTGGGGAGTCAGGCAATTTAACAACAACTCCTGAGAGGCATGTCTTTAATCAAAAATTTTCATTGTTGGTTAAAAAAAATTGTTTTGTTCTGAAATATTCTATGGAGAAATACATTAAAGAACCAGCTTTACTCCTGAGTTGCATTATGATGCATTGTCTTCATTTTAAATTCTTTTTGCTTTAATTTACAGTTTGTTGGTTTTCAGTTAATAAGCCATGGAGAGGGTTAATAGTTACAAACCCAAGCGTAGTCAGGGTAGCACGCCCACATGTTTATTAAATCTCCTTGAACACTGGAGGAAATAATTGCCAGTTTTCACCTGACAATACACAATAGTGGCACAAAAACAAATGTCAGACATCTGAGCCCCACCATGGGAATTGCCTTCAGAAGATGATTATGAGGTGAGCATGTGTCAGTCCTGAAAAACATTGCAAAATAAACATATCCACATATAAACATGATCATGGACTTAACATGAATCCAACTAACAATGTGAACAGTCATCAGGCACATTGCATGGCCAGCATTTGCCCAGGAAGCCACTCCTCTATAAGCCAAAAGAAGAAAAATCAGACCATACTAACCCTACATTTTGTGTACTGTATGGGAATAAGGAAAGATCCCCCATCCAGTGAAACAGCCACAAGAATTTGGGAACACTCAGAATGGAACATACTGGTAATTTAAATACTCAGTTTACACTTAGGCCTAGTCTACACTTAAAAGTTTTATACTGGCAAAATCCTCATAGTATAGATGTAGTTTATACCAGCAAAAAAAGTGAGCTAAATAAACCATATCGGCAAAAGTACTTTTATGCTAGTATAACTGCATCTACACCAGGGCTTTTCTCAGCATAGCAATGTTGGGGGGAAAAAAGTCACACATCTAACCAACAATATTTGCTGGCAAAACTTTTTAATGTATACCTGGCCGTGGGCATTATAAAGTCTGTAGCCAACACACGGTATCAGAAATACCTTAATTTAGCTCTCTTAGAACCTAGAACAAACAAGTTGAACTATTCAGATCCCTTCAGAAGAATCTTCAGTCATCAATATAGTCTCCCTAATCATCTCTGCTTCAGGAAACAACTGGCACCCTGAAAAAGAAAACAAAATGTAGATCTGGCTTTATATCTGATCCTAAGCACCACTGGAAAAAACAGAACATATTTCTGAGTTGTCATTTAGTCTCCATAAATGTATATGACTTCCTCTTCTTTAGACAATTTGGAGTAAAAATTTAGTTTTGACTCCTATGCATGGCTCTAGATACCATTGTGACTGGTGCTGTAGAAACATTAGGCCTAGTAGATTAGATAGATGAAAGCTCTCCAGTTTCCCTTGCAGCTCTCAGAATTGTTTTGGGCATCCACTGTACAGGGAAGAGCACGTGATTTAAACTGTATTGCTGATTTATGCCTCACTTTTCTTGACAGGGAGCAATTACACTGTATCAGAATCTAAAGGAGAGCATTGGTGCCATGCGTGTTACTGATTAAGATTGGCTGGAAAACAAGAATTCTGTTTTGTGGAAGATTTCAGAATTTGTTTTCTTTCTGTATTAGAATGTAGCCACTACTTTTTCTCTGATTTTTGTGAAAAATGAAACCACACCTTAGAATAACCAATAGCCTCATGGTTAGAGCCCCCACCTGGAATGTCAGTGCCCTAGATTTAAATCCTTACTTTGCCTGATTCAAGAGGGACTTGCACATCTATCCTCTATATCCTACACGAGTGCCCTAACCACTGGCCTATAGAGCCAATGTTTCCTTTAGGAGCTGTTCTGCTTTGTATAACTAATTAAAATTAATTGGGCCATAGATAGAAGCAGAGATTGAGTCTACAGCCTGTGATTAGGTCACTCACCTTGGCTGTGGGAGACTCAGCTTCAAATTACTTCTTGCCTCATTTGGGGGAGGGATTTGAAGCTGGTTCTCCAGCCCAGTAGGTCAGATGAGTACCCGAAACAGTTGGCTGTCCTGGGGTCTCACTTTCTGGACTTGAGAAACCTTCCTCAGCTGACTCATTTTCATGAAAAAAAAATGGTTTTAATGAATTGGTGTTTTCCAAGAAAAACTTTTCATTGAAAAATTCCTGACCAGCTCTAGAAACCAGCCACCCATTTAAATCACTCGCAGATTTTAGGCCCAGTCCTGCTCCCGTTGAAATCAGTGGGTGTTTTACCATTGAGCTGAATAGGAGCAGGAGTGGGCATTGAATGACATGCTCATTGAAAAATGTACCAGCGGGCAGCAAAACCTGCCTTCAGATTCTGTCCCCACGCTAAAATACTTCTCTTGTTTGGATACTAATCCAGTGTACAATTCACAAATAAGTCCATTTAGATGATCTTCAAATTTGCAAACTAAAAAAGGATGTGGGGTGTGTATGGATGCACACAAGTGTGTGTGTCTGACTATTTAGGGCAGGGGTGGCCAACCTGAGCCTGAGAAGGAGCCAGAATTTACTAATGTACATTGCCAAAGAGCCACAGTAATACATCAGCAGCCTCCCATCAGCTCCCCCACCCCCGCTTCCAGCGCCTCCGACCCACCAGCAGCCCCGCAAATCAGCACCTCCCCCTCCCGATCAGCTGTTTGGTGGCATGCAAGAGGCTTGGAGTGGGAGGAGCGAGGGCATAGCAGGCTCAGGGGAGGGGGTGGTAAGGGGTGGAGTGGGGGCAGGGCCTGGGGCAGAGCCAGGGGTTGTGCAGTGAGCACTCCCCGGCACATTGGAAAGTTGGCGCCTGTAGCTCCAGCCCCAGAGTCGGTGCCTATACAAGGAGCCGCATATTAACCTCTGAAGAGCCGCATGTGGCTCCGGAGCCACAGGTTGGCCACCCCTGATTTAGGGATATGGTGGATTCCTCACCAGTGGAAATCTTTACATCAAGATTGGGTGTCTTTCTAAAAGATATCCCTTAACTCACCCAGAAATTATGGGCTTGAGGCAAGAATCACTTGGGGGGAAATCTATAGGGTGTGTGCAGGGCCGGCACGCCCACTAGGCGACCCTAGGCGGTCACCTAGTGCGCCAGCATCTAGGGGGCGGAGACTCCCGGCGGCGTTTCAAAACGCCACCAGGAACGCAGCTTCCCCTGAAGGTGCTGCCCCGCCACAGGCTAGGTGAGTTGCTGCGGGGTGACGGGGGGGGTGGTGCTGGTGGGGGGCTGCTGGCAGGTGGGGAGCCCAGCCCCAGCCGGGCACGAGCGCAGGGAGTCCAGCGTGGTGGGCAGGGAGGCGCAGAGAGTCCAGCCTGCCACGGGCACGGGGGGGGAGCAGAGCCCAGCGCCCCTGCCGCCGGGAGCCGAGCCCAGCCCCCGCCGCGGGCCGCGGGGGGGGGCGGCGAGGGGAGCCGGGCTGGCGGGGAACAGAGCCCAGAGCCCCTGCCACTGGCCGCAGGGACAGGAGCAGAGCCAGCCGGAGCTCGGCGGGGAGCAGAGCCCAGCGCCCCTGCTGCCGGCCGTGGGGAGCCGAGCCCCGCCTCGGTCCGGCGGGGAGCCCAGCCCGCGGGAGGCCGCGGAGGGCCGGGGGCGCAGCCCTCTGCGGTGGAGAAGCCCAGCCCCCCCCCCCACTGCAGAGACCAGCCCCCCCCCCTCCCGCCGCGGCCCGCAGGTGGGTGGGGAGGCTGCCGCGGGGGTGGGTGGTTTGCAACTGGGGGGGCAGCATTATCTTGGGGGGGCAGCGTTAATGGGGGGCGCAGGGCGTGAAACTTCCTTGCACTGGCCCTGGGTGTGTGTGTGATGAAATGGGAATTTTTTGTAATATTTTTATGACTCCTACCTGTGCCTCAGTTTCCCCTATATGCTGCATTGTTACCCAGTCATGGGTAGGTGGTCAGGAATGAAGTGAGGAAAGGTCATGAGCAGGACACCATTTAATCTCAAGTATTCGAAATGCTACCTATGTCCCCTTAGCGATGTTCTGACCCCTCCCCTAGGTAATAAGAGCTTCAACCCAACCCCCATCTGTATTATAGCAGTGCCTAAAGGCCCCAACTGAGATCTGGCCCTTTGGGCCAGGCACTGTACAAACACATAGTAAGAGACAGGCCCTACTTACCCTGAAGAGCTTACAATCTACTACAGACCGACGATGGGAGGCAGGGCTGCACGTAGGGATGGGCAACATGGGCAATTGACCAGGGCAACATGGTCAGGGAGGCACCGTCCCAGTGCTGCAAGCTGTCCAGCCAGGCAGGGGTTGGGTGATGCCCCCTGGAGCTGCCAGCCTGGTGGGGAGGTGCAGGCAGCAGGGCTCGCCCCTGAAGAACCAGCAGGCCAGTCCCTGAGCCACCCCTTCCTGCAGGCCCGGTGATGAAGGGGTGTATGGCCAGGGGAGCCCTTGGGCTCAGAAACGTCTCTCTGTGCAGCCTGGCCTGGGCAGCTGGAGAGCAGCAGCTGCTGGCCGGGCATTCAGCTCTGAAGGCAGCGCCGCTGCCAGCAGCAGCGCAGACGTAAGAGTGGCAATGCCATACCACGCCATTCTGCCTTCTGTGCTGCTGCTGGCAGCGGCGCTGCCTTCAGAGCTGGGCACCCGGCCAGCAGCTGCTGCTCTCCAGCTGCCATGGCCAAGAGGCAAGGAGGGGGGCAGGCATGGGGTGTGAGGAAACAGAAGGGAGCTCAGAGCAATGGGGGAAGAGGCAGTGGGACCCTGAGGTGATGGGGAAGGTGTGGAGCCCAGGGAGGCTGTGGGGCCAGGGGCGATGGATGAAGTGACAGCAGGGGCCAGGGGGTGTCAAAATACAAGTTCACCCAGGGGGCGATTTTCCCTGAGGCCAGCGCTGATGGGAGGTAGCAACAGCGTGAAGGGGTTCAGAGTAGTAGCCGTGTTAGTCTGTATCTGCAAAAAGAACGAGAAGTACTTGTGGCACGTTAGAGACTAACACATTTATTTGGGCATAAGCTTTCATGAGCTAGAACCCACTTAATCAGATGCATAGAGTGAAACATAAAGTAGGAAGATTATATATACACACACACACACACACACACAGAGAGAGAGAGAGAGAACATGAAAAGGTGGAGATGGTTGTCATACCAACTTTAAATGGCTAATCAATTAAGGTGAGCTATTATCAGGAGGGAAAAAAACTTTTGTAGTGATAATCAGGATGGCCTATTTCAAACAGTTGTCAAGAAGGTGTGAGTAACAGTAGGGAGAAAAATTAGCATGGGGAAATAGTTTTAGTTTGTGTAATGACCCAGCCACTCTCAGTCTTTATTCAAGCCAAATGTAATGGTATCCAGTTTGCAAATGAATTCCAGTTCAGCAAAGTCACGCAGCAGGTAAATAGCAGCAAGAATAGTACCCAGGTAACCGGAGTCCTTGTCCAGTACTCTAACCACGCAGCCCCTCCAGGTCTTTAGTTCAATCTTGCTATTCTGGTGAGATTGGTAACAGCAGCATTATGGTATTCTAGGAGCCCCAGGCCCACAGAGAGGCTGAAGTCCCGGGATGAAGTGGAAAAGGAAGGCAGATCCTTCCTGCATTTTGGATTTGTTAGGGGGTTCCCCCCCCAACACTATTATTTATCAGATCTGCCGAGTAGAAACCATTTGGGTGGCCTTGTAGGTTTAAAAGCAACCCAACGGGTATCTCGGTATTGGGATGAAGGACCCGTCAGTGCACTGCACGTGACTGTATTTAGCACCGGTAAAAACCAACGTGCAAGCAGTGGCTTGAGCCAGCACTGGTGCAGTGCCAGGTGCCCCCAGAGTCCTGCCAACAAACTTCAGCCCCGACCCCCTCGTCCCCGGATCTCGCTGGAGCAGGGACTCCTGGCTGTGTGTAATGGCTTTTGTGATGCTACCACACGGGGACTAGTGAAACACCATTTCCACTCGCGGCTTCAAGCCGGATTCTCAGGCAGGCGAAACGGGCACTGGAGGGAGGGGAGCGCATGCCATGAGCTGGTCTCAGCGCCTGTCTGCGTCCGGACGCGGCAGACCCGTCGGGCAACTCGCATTAAGATGAGCCTTGCTGGGTTCTCCAGAAACCCGAGAAGAAGCGAGTGTCCCAGGAGGGCGTCTCCTGCGGTTATTCCCCTTGGGATCCAGCCTCTCGCTTCTGCCCCCCCGTTGGAGCTTTCTCACGGGCAAGGCAAGAAGATCTACCTGCCTCTTGGCCGCTGGATTTCTCCACCTGCGGCTCCCCCATTGGTTAAGGTCCCTGACAATCGGCCGACTGGCTGCTTCACCTGCTGACTGTAACAGGGCTGGGAGAGCCCATCCAAACAGGCAGTGACACCTGCAGCCCGGCTGTTTCTCCCCGGCATTGCAGCCAGGCTGACACGAGCAGGAGGGAGAAGGATCCAGCACTAAGGAGAACCCCCTCCATTTGTCACCATCAGTTTTTGACTCAGTCCAACCTGAAAGCCAGCCCACCCAGCCAGACATAACACAATTTTGGTTGCCTGCTCAGTCTGAGACGTTACACCTTAGGTAAGGTTTAAAATCCCAGCTGATGAAGCTGGCAGGTATTGAATTCTCTCTATGGAAAAAATATTTGATGGGGTGGGGGAATGTTACTGGCCTTCTCTTAATCTGGGGGAGAGCAATAACTGAATGCTGCCTGCATTGGAGATTTATGTTAAAATCTCTTCTTTGGTTGATGTTTTTTGTCTCTGTTTGATTTAGCAGCCACTTACACTGAATAGGCTAACTTTGTTTTCTTACTGAGCAAGTATCTTTGTATTCAATCATATTCACTACAGAACACAGCTACTGCCACTCCTATGCATGGTTAAGATCTATACTGAAATACATATTGCCTGCCATTGCTAAACAATTGCTACCTGTTCTTGTATCTCTTCTGCACTGACTTTGGTTTTATTGTCTTTTGTGGGAACTCAATAAATCGTTAAGTATCAGAGGGGTAACCGTGTTAGTCTGGATCTGTAGAAGCTACAAAGAGTCCTGTGGCACCTTACAGACTAAAAGACGTATTGGAGCATAAGCTTTTGTGGGTGAATACCCACTTCAAATAAATCATAGATACCTCAGGGCTTTTCACATTGTAAATGTCTAATGAACTAAACCCGCAGGGGCAGGGCTTCATCTGGTGTAAACTGGTATTTACACCAGTTGAGCATCTGCCCCCATCATTTCCAAATGCCTTAATAGTTGTCCATGGACTGTGAAGTTGTGTTAAACAGATCCTTTCGGAAAGTGGTTAAATGATAGTGCTGCAGCTAGCTCAGTTCATTTCCTTTTATCTGACCCTGCTGGATATGTCACATGATACCTCTGTGGTAATCCATCCTGTTTCAGTAACAATAACATCTATTTTGTAAAAGAAACGGATTCACACAGTTTAATTTAGTAATAAGGGACCTTCTTTAGCAAGCTAACATGGCACTGTTATAAAACCTTTCTGGTTTGCAAGCTGGGTTTTGTTGAAATAAAATATCAAGTTGTAACATTTTAAATCAAAACTTGTTCCAGCTGTTATGAAAAGCTACTAGCTACGTAGCTGATGTTAAGTTTCTGACTCTAAGGCCTTGGCTACACTTGCAAGTTACAGCGCAATAAAACTGCCGGCAGCGCTGTAACTCATTAACTGGCTACACTTGCAAGGCACGTGCAACGCTGTATCTCCTCAGATACAGCGCTGCATGTACTCCACCTCCCCGAGAGGAATAACCACTGTTGCGAAGTGGGTGGAACATTGGTCTTTCAGTGTAGCCGAGGAACAACGCAGTTACTGATCTCCGGAAGCTGCTTTGTTTTGAAACGGCACTTCCGGGTTGGAGTTCAGAGCTCCGTCTGGAGCTGCTACAAACACAGCTTTACAACCACAGCTATTGTTTGCAGGCAGGGGTGGGAAAGAGGGGAGGGCTCCGTTAGGAATGCCGGCAGCAAAGTTGCCTTGGACAGAGACGGCGGGGGGGGGGGGGGGGGGGGAGAAGAACGGCGGGGGGGAGGGGGAAGGCTCCGTTTCCTCTCTTTTATCTGCTCTTTAAAAACAAACAAAGCCCCTGCTGTTTGCTTTCAGTGATTGAGAGAGAGGCAGGGGATGTGGAGGTGTGGAAATAATGAGCTGACACTCTGTGGAGATTTCAAAAAACCCGTCTCTCTCTCAAAACGCTCCCTGTCAAAGTCCCCCTCACCCCACCCCCCATTTGAAAAGCACGTTGCAGCTACCTGAATGCCCATAATGCACCACTCCCAATACAGCTGCAAGTGCCGCAAATGTAGCCACGTCAGTGCTAGTTACTGCGCTGGCGGCTGCCAGTGTGGACAGGCTGCAGCGCTTTCCCTACTCAGCTGTACGAACACGGGTTTAACTAACAGCGCTGTACATCTGCAAGTGTAGCCAAGGCCTAAGAAAAGCGTGGTCTCCGAAGTGCATGGGGATGTTACATGCGAGATTCAAACTTCATGTGTGATGTAGACATCTGTAAACTTGTTTTTGAAATCAGTTACTTGTGCCGTACAGAGAACAGGGCCAGATTCTGTGTTGCACCTCACAGGAGGCCCAGCACAGGAGGAGGGGCAAAGATGACTTTATGCACTTCTGGGATGCCTGGCTGGTCCAAGGGTTGGCATAGCCTCCAACACAAAACAGATCATCCTCCAACTGTAGCTTACGGCTGCTGCACACAGCCATCCAGGAGCTGCTGTGCAGTTCAGAATAGCCTGAGCACAAAAGCACTTCAGCACACTTTTCCTCCTCCATCCCCCTGTCCCCTAACGCCAGTCCTATATAGTGCAGGTGGTTAAGATGGCATATATAGGTTGCCTTTAGTGCTGGTTGAAATTGTTTCTGTTTTGCGGGGTTTGAAATGGAACAATTTTTCTCTCTTTTCTCTTCTCTCTTCTTTATTTATTTGCAATATATACATTAATCCCCCCTTTTTTGCAAGTGAATGGCAACGAAATTAATGTTTACCATCTAATTATTTTTTCCTGTTCCGTAATAGTTCAAAATTCTTCCAGCTTTGGAAAAGTTACAAAGTAGCAAAAGGAAAAATGAAACACTGCAATGTTGTCCCTTGGTAACTTTTCAAATCTTGGGGAAGTTTTCAAAAATTGCAGCGCTGCATTTTTTTGCTTTTGCCACTTCTTTTTCCAAAATTGGAGAAAACTTGGAAAGTTAGGCCCCAACCCTGCAAACATTTAGGCACATGCTTAACTTTACTACTGGGAGAAATCAGCTCATGAGAGTAAAGTTGAGCATGTGTATAAATGTTTGCAGAATCTGAATCCTAAAGAATAGTAGAAAAAGGAAAAAAATAAGATGAGAGGGAAACATCCTAGACATCATTCACTCTATTGCTATCAGTTGCAAAAAAGAAAAAGGGGGGGAAAGGGGGGGGCAGGAGTGAGGTGGAAAGGGAAAAAATTCCAATTTTTGATTTTCCCCTCCCAGGTTTTGGACACCAAATCAAAACAGAAATTTCAATTCATAACAAAGCTAAATTCATATTTTCATTTCAAATAGAATTAAAAATGACATTTCCCTATGAAAAGATATCGGTTTCTACAAAACTCAGTTTTCAACAAGAAAATTTTTTGGTCAAAACGTTTCGACCAGCTCTGCTTCCCTCAGAGTTTGGAACTGGGGCCCCAGTATTTCATGACCTCAGCTAACGCAGAGCAACCTGTGAGAAGCTACAGCTAAGGCTGTCATGACAACCTTGGGGGTTCTTCTAGAGGTGGGACTGTATTTGGTCCCCAGCAAACAAGAGTTATAAGTATTATACCTTGAGGAGAAGACGTTAACTGCCTGTGATGTTGTGCTCAGGACACCCAGAACTGTGTTACCCCACCCCTCTGTCTTAGCAAGAGTGAGATCTCTGCAGCTGCTAAGCTGTGGGTCAGAAAGCCAGCTTGCCTGCCTGGCCAGCAAACTCTTCTGCCAGTCTAACCCTGGCCTTGCAGGTAACAATCAGTGAACTGTGTTCCTTAGTTCACCAGAGACATCTCCTTGCACAGTCCAGTTTTTCTCTCTGAGCACCCACAGATAGCTGCCTCCAAAGAGACAGAGCACACATCAGCCTGTTAGGTTGGCTGAAGATTTACACTTCACTTTAATACACCTCACTGAGATGGTTTTGTAATAAAATAAGTTTATTAACAAAGAACTGAGATAGGTATGGTTACAAACAAAAAAAACCCCATGCTTTCTAGTTACTAAAACTTAATTTTAGCAAATTACAATCTTTGCCTAAGCTGTTTTCTTATTTACGTGAAGTTACCAGCATCACTAGCCCCTCCAGACTAGGGGATCCAACTTCCATAGGTTCAAAGTGTGGGAGAAAAATAAATCCTCACTCTCAGGTTGGAATGCAATAAAATCAGAGACAGCTTTATTCCAAGCAATTGCCAGGGAAGAAATACAGCTGACAGAGAGCATCTCTGCCTCAGTTTCTTCAAAGTACAAACAATAAGCCACAAATATTTATACTCTTTCATGGAATGCATGAATTAAAAACATCTGCAATTATTTATGTTATGTCCTGCCCATTCCATTATTTTCTCACTTCTGTCTCACTTCTGTTCTCACAACATCATTATCTCCAAGGTTAGGTCACATTAACTCTGTGTTGTTTCCCCTCCCGGATCAGACACAGAGTCTGCTTTCCCAAGTCTCGCAGTATGAGACTTCAGAGTTAACTGTAATGTTCTCTATCTTGACATAACTGAGGGGCCTATAGTCTAATCCTTTAATCCTTGTTTCCACAAAAGGATGCTGTACTCTATGTCCCCTCGCTGATGGATAACTAAAAGGTCTTTTTGCTCCCCTTATATTTCTCAGAGTTCATTGTCTCTGCCTCAAGAGCCAGGAGGGCTTCCTGGGGTACAGGTTCTGTCACTGGTTGTTGAATGGTCTTCTCTCCTGCTTGTTTAGCCTGATGGATTTGTTTACCTTATATGTAAATATACTGTCACTGTCCTCTGCCTGTAACAAAGCCAGTCAGAGAGGTAAGTATACTTGTCTTTATTGAACTTCATTGTGTTCATTTCAGACCAGTTCTTTAATTTGTCAAGGTCCTTTTGAATCCTGTCCTCCCAAGTGTTTGCAACCCCTCTTAGCTTGTGTTCTGCAAATTTTATAGACACACCCTTTATGGCATTATCTAAGTCATTAATGAAAATGTTGAATTGTTTTGTTTTCCTATTGAGTTATTCCACCAGCTGATAGGATCAAAGCAGTACCCAATCCAAACAACCTCCCACCCCAGACTTGAAGGAAGTTCAGATTTGGATTGGAGCATCTTGGATCCTGGCCCGATGTCAGGTAAAGGACAGATCTGTGATTTCAAGGAGGCCCTTGCCTTCCACCTTTGAAATGTGGCAGCCCCCGTCTCTAACCTGTAGTAATGAAAGAAGAGAAATTTTGCCAGTGGATCCACTGCCATCTCTGGACCTCAGATTCATAGAGCTAGATTCAAAGGTGCCCTTACTCTGCCATTGTGCATTTCATAAGCTTTTGTTTGTAGAAAATGGCTTCATATAAAGAGTTACCCTGTTTAAGTTAACAGATTGTTTGAATCTTGTAATCACAGCCATCCTTCTGGGTTAATACTGAGCCAATATTCCACCGTGATGTTAGAAGGCACTGTTATGTTGGATGTCTTGTTGTTTGGGTAAGGTGCAAAATTGACATTCTGGCCACAGGTGGCCATTAAAGATCACTTGGTGTTCCCATAACATTCACCATTGACAAACACAAGGTCATGTACATTGGAAGACATAATCTGAACTACTCATGTATATTTCTGGATTCTAAATCACCTGCAACCACTCAGGAAAAAGACCTAGGCATCACTGTGGACAGCTTAATGAAAATATCTACTTAATAAGCAGTGTGTAGAGATATGTTTGTGAAAGATTACAATTTAGAGAGCCTCCCTCATATGGGATAGTGTTATGAATATAAGAAGTTTGAAACATTTCCTGGAAGTAACGTGTGTGTGAAACAAAGGGCATAGCAGTTTATCTTGGATACTTTCATTCACTGGTGTCAGAGTGCCAAATGAGAAAGAAGCTGCAGTAATTGTGAGGGTAACTCCTGTGTTTGAAACTGAAAACAGAGGAAAGGGGAGCAAGTGAAATCATCAATCTATTTGCCTGTTCTTGGGGAGGAAGCATTGGATATTTATAACAACTTTTAAGTTTGAAGAAGGTGAAAACATGAAGTTAAGTAAAATACTGACCAGATCAGAAGAACATTGCATGCCAAAAAGAAATGAGACCTGTGAGAGACACAATTTACATGCATGCAAAAAGCTGATGACACCACAGGGCAATATGTCACAGAATTAAGGGGACTCATTAGGACTTGTGACTGTGGTGAGTTAACAGGCTCTAGTCAGAGAGAGAATAATTTGCATTGAAGACAATGTGTTATGAGAGAGACTGCTCCATGAAGGAGATTTAACTTTGGAAAAAGCCATCAAAGCACAAGTCAGAGAGCTGAGTTCACCTGACGGGGTTATCCACGTACTAACTCCAAAAGAATGTAGCCAGAAAAGATCAAATCAAAAAGTGGAACTGCTTGTTATGAAAGCAACTGCTAGTGGGAAGACTGGGTACAGATAGTTATGTGAAAGTGTAGATTGCAGCAAGATGCTGCAGATCCTAAATGCAGAAAAGTCAAGTCATTCAGTTGATGACAACCTGGTTGGGGAGTTTTAGGTAAATCAGCTGGAATCAAGCAAAACTGATGAGAGGGCCTGGATACTGCCAATGAAAGTGAACAAAACAATTATTCTGTTCAAACGGGACACAGGAGTTCAGGTCAGCATTCTCTCTGAACAAGATTACGAGAGTATGAAACTAAGACCAAAACTGGGACCAACAAAAATAAAAGTGACTGGTTATTCTGGAACAAATATACCATTGGAGAGGAGGTGCATTGCTAGCATCAAATATAAAAACACCATGTGCAGACTCCAGTTTGTTATAGTACCAAAGCAGGTGGCACCAATTTTAGGCCTGGCCACCCATGAAAAACCCAGTCTGGTAAAATGGGTGCTCTCACTCCCAGATCATACTGAACCTAGGTATGAAGTATTTCTTTGGGAATATCATGACCTGTTTCAAGGGTTGGGTTGCAGTCGGAGTGAACATACAATCCAGATAAACAAGCAGGTCCGTCCAGTTACCATCCATGTAGAAAGGTGCCATTTGCACTCCGTGATGATCTCACAGCTGAGCTTGCAAGGATGGAAACAGCGCAACTAATATGAAAAATTGAGGAGCCAACAGAATGGGCGAGTGCCCTAGTCATTGTGGAGAAAAATAATGGCTAGCTACACATATGCTTAGATCCAAGAGACCTCAACAAAGCTATAAACAGAACATTTCAAGCTGCCAACCAGAGAAGAGATTATGGCTCCATTTGGGAATGCACAATAGTTCAGAAAATTGGATGCCTCCTCAGGATTTTGGCAGCTAAAATTAACTGAAGAAAGCACAAAACCATGTACTTTTAATACCCAATTTGGAAGATACAGATTCTTATGCCTACTATTTAGCATAGCTTCTGGACCAGAAGTGTGCCACAAAACCAGACACACATGTTCTATGAACATATTAATGGTGTTGACACTTCAATGGATGACATCATCATCTGGGGCTCAACTAAAGAGGGGCATGATTATAGACTTCAAGAAGTCTTGGATGCAATGAGAGCTGCAAACCTGAAACTAAATAGGAGTAATGTGTTTCAGGGGTTACTAAACTGACTTTTGTTGGAGATATTACTTCCAATGAATGGGTCAAACCTGATAAGAGGAAGGTTTCAGCCACTGAAATGATGCCACGTCCTCAGTCAAAGAAAGATGTCCAACAATTCCTGGGAATGGCTAATTATCTTGGAAAATCCATACCTAATCTACCTACAAAAGCAGCAGCTTTGAGGAAACTCCTAGAAAATGAAAAAGGAACAGTACTGGGGTGGAGAACAGGAAGAATCATGGGTTTGAAACAACAAATGCAAGAGCCAGTGTTGAAGTTTTACACATCATCCAGGCCTATTCAAATTTCAGTAGATGCTTCACAGCAGTGATTTTACAGAAACACAGTGATCACTGGCAACCAGTAGCGTACGCATCCAAATCACTGACTTTTGAGGAAACCAGATACGCACAGATTGAGAAGTAGCTTTTAGGAATATTCCTTACCTGTGAACAATTCAATCAATAATATTTACAGCCAGATAGTAGATGTTGAAACAGACCACAAATGTTTGGTAGCATTATCTGGCCAACCACTGAATGGCTGTATCTTAAGGATTCAAAGAATGATGATAGAGCTGAAAAAATATGATTTGATTGTGACCTACATGCCCAATAAATTCACGTTTACTGCGGGTGCACGTTCCAGAGTGGTGAGTCCCACCACAAAACCAGAGAAGACCTCAGAGATAGAGATGTAAGCCTATGTAGCTTTGATTGTAAAGTCAATTCTTGTGGCAAACAAAAAACTGCAACAAATAAGAGGGGATATAGTAGGGTGACCAGATGTCCTGACTTTATAGGGACAGTCCCGATATTTGGGGCTTTTTCTTATATAGGCGCCTATTGCCCCTCACCCCCGTCCCGATTTTTCACACTTGCTATCTGGTCACCCTAGGACATAGAGAGAGACAAATCATTGGGGATCCTTAAAGTGATAGCTAAAGGGTGTCATGAAGAAATAGGCAGTTGCTATCCAAGTATAAGAGACTATTGGAACTGTAGACCTGAACTTGCTGTGATAGATGGGGTGATTTTCAAGGGCAGAAAGGTTGTAATTCAAGCAGCCTTCAGAAAGAAATGCTATAGAAGATCCACAATGATCATTTAGGAATTGAGACGTACAAACAACAAGCCTGAGGGGTGATGTATTGGCCATGGATCAATCAGAACGTTAATCCTGTAGGAAACTACTTTTCATGCTTGAAATAGAAGCCATGTCAACAGGCAGAACTGCTGAGACCTCATCCAGTTCCACAAAGGCCTTATGAGGCAGTAGGTACTGGGTTATTTACCTGGCAATCAAAGGATTATTTAATAGACACAGGTGAGTATTCTCTGTATTCAGAAATGTGTACATTTCACAGTGCTAGTAGTGAGTCAGTGATAGCCACCATGAAGGGAATGTTTTCCAGACATGGAATTCCAGATGAAGTCTTTAGTGATAGTGAGCCATAATGTTCCAGCACAGGTTTTAAGCAATTAAGATTGGGATTTTTGACATAAAACATCAAGTCCAAATTACCTCCTCGAATAGACTTGTGGACAGGTCTATACAGGCAGTAAAGAACCTTATGAAAAAGACTTTTGACAGTGGGGTGATTTGCATACATTTTTACTAGTTTACTGCAGTACACCTCTTGGAGAATGGTGTTACAGCTCAGCTGTTAATGGAAAGAAGGATCATATCTAATTTATCAATTACTGATAACTTGCTGAAATCTCATGACAATGAAACTATATGGAAGATTAAAGAAAATCAAAAGTGGAAGAGAAATTATTTTAACAGATGGGCCCGTGACCTTCCTTCTCTTAACCATGTGATAGTGTGCCTGAGGAATCTAACCACGAATGCTTGGGAATAAAGGGGTACCATTAAAGCACAGCTGCATTCAAAGTCTTATGGAGTCCAGACAGGACAAGGACACTTCAGTGTAATTGAAGGGATCTAAGAATAATTCTAGAAAGTTCCAAAACGCTGACACAGTGGATGTGAACTCAGGCATTTACCAACGAATGGATCGTTTATCATCAACAGACAAAGGAGAAACTGGCAAGCAACACACAGACTCTAATGAAAAGTTGATACTGTGAAAATCAAAGAGGGAGATCAAATGTCCTGAAAGACTCAGGCTATGTCTACACTCGCACTTTTGTCAGTATAACTTATGTCTCTCAGGGGTGAGAAAAGAAACAACCCCTCAGCGACATAAGTTACTCCAAGAGATGTGCCAGTGTGGATAGCGCTATGTCAGTGGGAAACGCTCTCCCACCGACATATCTACCACTGCTCATTGGAGGTGGTGTAATTATGTCCATGGGAGAGCTCTTTCCCTTTGCCATGGAGCAGCTACATAAGCGATCTTTCAGTGGCACAGCTGCATCAGTAGGGTGATCAGACGTCCCGCTTAGGGTGACCAGACGTCCCGATTTTTCGTTCTTTGTCCCACGTCGGGGTTTCTGCCATTTTCTTTTCTTTCTTTCTTTTTTTTCTCAGAGAACTCCGGCCGGTTTGTTGTGTTTTGGGTTTTTTTTGCCTCCCCCATGTGTCCCGATTTTTTTGGTGCTTTAATCTGGTCACCCTAGTGCCGCTGTAAGATCACTAGTGTAGACATGGCCTCAGATGTGCTAAACTGCCTGCAGAAGTGAGTGGTAAAGGCTCACTCCAGAGTGATGTGGTGGTAACTTCTCATATCTGAGTAGTTGACATGTTGAGTATATGGATTGTAGTTTATGGAAATGTGCTAGTTGGGTTGAGAATCTATATGCTATTAGATAGTTGTTAGTTGTTTATATAAGAGCTGACTTTTTTTTTTCAAGGAGGGAAGACGTAGAGCTAGATTTGCAAAAGATTATAATTTAGAAAGCTTCTCTTATAAGGCACAGTATTTGAGTATAGGAATTTTGAGATATGCCCTGGAAGCAGGAGGCTGAAAACAAAGTGTAGTTGTGTACAGCAGTTTACCATGGACATTCTCTAGGGTTTTGGGGTTTTTTTTAAATAAAAGTTTGTTCCTTTCTCATTTGCTGGTTTGTTGTTTAATGAACCGAAGATCATTACACAGCGGTGGTCGGAAAAGCAGCCAAGATGCATGACTGTAAAGTGGGTCAGAAATAGAGCCAGTGAATGGGACAGAAATAAAGGCCGTCAAAAGAGAAAAGCATGTGTCTCAAAAGAATTAGAAATAAATGAAAACAATATCATTTTGTTCAAAAAGGTGCCCAAAATTCTTTGATTTTTTTTTTAAATTAGAGAATAGTTTTGATGGGTAAAAACCCACCTCATTCATGTTTTTTACTTCTCCCCTTTTTGCCGATAGAATTTGAAATATTTTAGTTTTGAATATTATCATTTAACATGAAAATGTTTAACAAAAGTGAAAATATTTTGAACTTTTTTCTGAACCGTCTGGTACTGGCCAGTATCAGAGTGGGGGTTTTGTACTAGATGAACCATGAGTCTGATCCAATCTAGAAATTCCATCGTTCCTATGTTTTTTTTGTAAAAGTAAAATAGTTAGTTCTGGTGACCTGATCACATCCCAACTCAGATAATAACATTCTTTCTAAAGAACTTTCATATGATACCTTTGTTCATTTTTTTTATCCTGCACCACGGCTGTACTCTTGAAACAGCTTTAACGTTCCATCCCATAGGTGGTTGCACTTCACTGGCCAGAGGAGTGATCCTGATATATCCCTTACCTACCTCACAAGGTTGCTATGAGGCTTAGGACTGGTCAACACTTGAAATGCTACAAAGGCACAGCTGCAGCTGCACCACTTTGCACTTCAGTGTAGACACTACCTACACCAATGGGCGGGGTTCTCCCATCGGCATAGGCAATCCACCTGCCTGAGAGGGGGTAGCTAGCGCTGTCTATACCGGGGGTTAGGTTGGCTTAACTACATTGCTCAGGGGTGTGAATTGTCATACTCCTCAGAACGTAGCTATGCCGATGTAAGTTCCCAGTGTAGACCAGCCCTGAGTTAGCTATTGTTCATAAAGAACTGTTATCTCCTGAGGAAATGTGCTACACATGCAAAAATATCATTGAGCTGATCAATGTGGAAAAATATTATTCAGCTTGTGATGGGTGCTCCAAGTGCTGAGCCGGGCCACCCCACTGGCCCAGTTTGGGGTTGGAACACCCCGTTGCCCAATCATCAGGATTTCTTGCTAGTTCAGGGAGTTGCAGCAAGGTGGGCTCCGGTCCCCTGGCAGGGCCACGTAAATAAACACTCCATAGCCCCTCAGCCTCCAGGATGGGACCGACAACCACAACTGGATGGGGCAGAACAACTATCAGTCTGTAGCCCCTGGGTGGGGCAAAACAAACAAGCAGTCTATTGCCCCTAAGCCTCCTGGCTGGGGCAGGCAGTAGCCATTGGGGAGAGAATACAGCAATCAGTCTATGGCCCCTGGGTAGGGCAAAAAAACCAGTCCATGTCCTATAAGCATCCTGGATACCTCCTCAGCTGGTGGTGGCTTAGCTTCCCCATCAGTCTCCGCAGTCAGTGAGTTGTCTGCAGTGTAGTCCAGGTCCAAGGGCTCTTCCACCAGGAGCGTCACCGGCACCTTTACAGGTCCACATCCTTCCTCCTCTGTAGCCAGCCCTGACTGAGCTGTGCTGCCCTCTTTTATCTGGCTCTACCACCTGGAGCATGCGCAGCAGGGGAAAGGGTGTGTGGCCTCCTGGGCCCACAGTAGTTGGTCCAGTGTGAGGTTGGTACACCCTGTCACACAGCTGATCAATGTGCTGAAAGGATAGCCATGTCTCATGGACATCTGAGAACTGACCAATATTTATTATCCCTGCCCCCTGCCCATGATGAGAAAATTCTGCAATCTTATCCACGTTTTTATCTTTTGAAGGCTTTTCTTTGTCATTGAACAAGGCATCGTACTGATGAGGTAATTTTTGCATGGTCTTTGAGTTATGAGGATGAGCTGCTTCTTTGAACTGATGAAGAATTGTATTTAATTCTGCATCAAGTTTATGTAAGCCTTAGGTACATCCCACCATATCCTATATTAACATACCCAGAATGTCCTTTGAATAACGCACCTGCACACTGTATTGTGTAATGACTATTAAGTATTTGCATGCTGCCATAGATTTACATGTATATGGAAAAAACAGGCAATGTCACATCATGGGTTTTCATCTGTTTCCTCATATGCATCTCTTTATTTCATTACAAATTTGCATTGGTTCTGCCTGAAAGATTTAAAGTAAACTAAACTACTTGCTGGTGGCCCTGCAATTGTCATGAGGTTTTTCTTCTTATTTCTGCACTGATCAGTTGTAAATGGAATATCGCAAATTTTATTTTTCAGGTCAAGGAAATGTCAAGGAAAGAGATCTGTACTTTTTGGATTCTAAGGAGTGTTCTAGCCATAGGTAGTTTGTTTGTTTTTAAATCTCCATTTACACTTTGGTTTGTTGCTGCCTTTTAGGTTTGGAAAATTGCCTATTTGGTTTCTGAGGCAGCAGCCTGAGTTGTTTTGAAACTTGGCTGTGAATAGAATGCAAAGGGAATCTCCCACTCCCACCCCCCGTCAAGTTTATGCATCACTGACCATGCTAGGCATGTTATTCCACACTGTATACTGGGGATGGATAAACTAGTTCTGATAAAGTAAGAACTGATGATGCTAGTATCTTCATGTAATTTTAACCAAGCCCTTTTGAATTTAGCTTGGCTGTGGAACAAAAAATGCTGATGCTGCAAATACGTATGCATATGAGCAACTCCACCGAGTTCAGTTTGCAGGATTTGGGCCTTAGTGATCAAGAGGGCTCATAGCATTGTATCTCTACTGTACATCTTCATTATAGTATCCCAGCTTATGGTTTTGGTTGCATGCGATGCTTTCTAAACTTTAGGCATACACTGTAAGGCACCTGTTAGCAGCAGTGTTTACCTGTGCAGGAGCCTCGGCATATGATCTGATTCACACCCACTGTCCTGTGGTGAATTCAGGGAGAGTGCTGCTTCCTGAGGGCTGCTGTACAGAAGTCGCCTTATTGCTGCTCATTAGCCTGGTAAATAGAGTAGGTGGCAAATTTACAGCCAGAACTTTGTTCTCCCATGGAAAAAAAAGAATTTTTTTGTTGTTAATCCAAACGTCTGTGGAAAATGTCGGGGTTTTTTTCAAACTCTTCCTTTCTTGGATTGAAAATAAGGAAAGTTTTTTTTATTTTTCCGTCATTACTTGCCCCTCCTCTTCTTCTCCCTCCCCTGTCTCCTTTTTCAAAATGGAAAAATAAGGGGAAAGGCATGAAAGTGAGGGAGATGGAAAAAGAGAGTGGGGGTTAGTGTCAAAGGGAGGCCCGGACTGGAGCCTCCTCCTGTGACAGGCCGCATCACAAGTGGATCTGCCTCAGTTTGCCTCCTTCAGAGTCCCCAGAAATAGTTCAGTCTTTCTGAGTACTATGGCCCTCCGGGGGTTAATTTACTACAACACTCCCATGCACATAAACCATAAGAGAACAAGTCTAAACCACCAAGTCCTATAACTGTAACGCCAACAGACCCCCGACATCAGCAGGCAGGATCGAACCTGGGACTTCTAGAGCTAAATGCATGACCATCTACTGCATGAGCTAAAAGCCACATGTGCCTTAGCTAAGGCTGTGGCAGACTCAATAATCTCTAAGTGGCCTCAGCGCCACTAGAGGGGACAAGACGCCACACCCAGGAGATGTGTGGGTTACACAGCCATAGCCCCAACAGTACATCAAGAGGACCCCTGGCGTCTCTCGCCGTGCCCCAACTCTCCAGCTTTCAGCCCTCTCTTGCCCTTTGACTTCATTTCTCTGGCTTTGAGAGCCAGCATCACCCTCTGCTGCTTTCAACATTCGGCTCTCTCCAGCCTTGGTTCGCTGGTTACACAGGTGACCCGAAGGAGAGCTCTGTGTAAGCTCGAAAGCTTGTCTCTTTCACCAACAGAAGTTGGTTCAATAAAAGAGATTACCTCACCCACCTTCTCTCTCTAATACCCTGGGACTGGGGCTGCATCTAACACATGTAAGCTTTTATCTATACAGTGGGCTGGATTCTCTGCTGTGGCTGCAAATTGCACACCCACTGTGCCCATAGAGCAGCTGTGACAAAGGGAGGATTCCACCTAGAAAAGGTCAGGGAGACATACAGCTGCCTCTCTCTCCCAGGGATTCTGTTGAGGTGTGGCAGTCTTAAAACCAAGCCACGTAGCCCTGCGGTAGGCTGCCTAGCAGATGTGCTCAATCAAAATATCTGTAACAAACCTGTGGTCTTATTACTGGGCACTGTGTTAGCCCCAGCTCAACATCCAGCCGGCAGAGAACTCTATGACCTTCAGGGTACAGGAAAGGGAAGTACATGAAGTCAGAGGTGATTAGGCTCTGGAGATATCCAGAGACTGCAATAGTGGTTTCGTGCAGGAGCCGCAGGCCGGAGACAGCAGCCTAGGGGCTGGGGATGGTGGACAGAGAAACATCCTGTGTTGGCTGGGGGCCAGCAGTAGCTGCAGCAGGAGAGTATAGGGCTGAGATTTGCTGGCCAGGGGACAGTCCAAAGGCATTAACCATATTATTGTATCTGTAGACCTCTGTACTACACTGCCCCTAGAGGCTGGGTATAGCTAGTGGGTATATCTCCAGTACATCGTAAACCCGGGTTTAGGGGACCCGCACCTGCAAACCCATTCTTTCCAAGCTCATGCTTGAGCATCCACACTGCATTGCTATGCGAGCTTCATACCCAGGCCAATCCATCCACAATGCACTACGCAGACATGAGTCTGACTTTGCTGGTTCTGGGGGCACATCCCAGGGTTCTTAGCGCACTTGCTAACTGTAGCTACTTTAGGTCTTGGTTCATGGTGTATTGTGGGAGCACTTGTCTGTCCAGCCCACAGCACTTGACTGGAAGTGTTCTTAGCCCACCAATATCACTGGCCGAGCCATTTTTGGGTTTGCATGCTCCCTGCAGCTAGAGTCGGTGACATGGATCCAGCACCGGTGGAAAAGCGTCTCCTGCTCATGCTTTCTCTCCTGTTCTGGGAATCAGGCAACGCCTCTGTGAGATGCATGTTGTGGTGGCAGTTTTTGTCCTATTGAAGATACCTCTTGGACGGGATACAGACACAGCAGCCATGACCCAGCTGATGCTGCTCATGCCTGTATCCATAGATGCAGATTCCGCATTGTGTAGATGGCTGTTTCTGGAGCAGGGCCATGAGCACGGACTGGTGGGATCACATCGTCATGTGGACCTAGGATGATCAACTGTGGGTCCAAAACTTCTGCATGAAGAAGCAGACATTCCTGGAACTTTGTGATCAACTTGCTCCAACCCTCCAGCATCAGGGCACATGCATAAGGGAGGCCATGCTGGTCCAGGTACAAATTGCTATAGCCTTCTGGAAGCTGGCTACCCCAGACTGCTACAGGTCCTTGGATAACCAGTTTGGTGCTACTAAGGCAACTGTGGGGGTTGTGGTGGTGGACTTTGTGCGACGATGGGGACTATGATTTACCCAAAGGTGGCAGGCAAAAACAACGTTCCTGAAATAATTGCAAACTTTGAGAGATTGGGCTTTCCCACCTGCACTGGGGCTAGCGTTCATGTGCCCATAGGTTGTCCTCCACAAGGAGCACGAGAACATAAACTGAAAAGGGTCCTACTCCATCATTATGCAGGCCCTAGTCCACCACAGAGGCAGGTTCATGGACACAGACATGGGATCTACTGGCTAGGTGCATGATGCCAGAGTTTTCCTGAGATCAGGCCTTTACCTTCATAGTCAAGATGGGATATTATTCCCACCAACTGGCATAGTTCTGAATGAAATCACTGTCCCCACTGTTATTTTAGGGAGCCCCACATACCCCCTTTTGGCATGGCCTATGAAACCATACCCTGATTTCAGAAGGCTTGGCCAAAGAAGGTTCAACTACACGCTCAGTAACTGTAGGGTGGTGGGATGTGCATTTGGCAGATTTAAATTCCATTGGCGCTGCTTTTACAACTGTCTGGATGCCAAAGTTGTCAATGGTGTCCCCACAGCTGGGACAGTCCCCACAGTGCCAGTGCCAGGCCGAGCGCCGCACTAGGCTGCTACCAGCGCTGGGACGAGCTGCCCTCCCACCAAACCCCGAGCACTGGGCCAGGCCCCAGTGCCGGGCTGAGTCAAATTGTGTCCTCCCCCCACCCTGGAGTGCCGCGCCGCTCTTGCCCAAGCACCAGGCTGAGCTACCCTCCCCCCAGCACTGGGCTGAGTCGAGTTACCCTCCCCACACCAGAGCACCAGGCCGAGCCGTTCCCTCCTGCTCAAGCGCCGGGCTGAGCTGGTGGCCCCAGTGCCCGACCAAGCTGCCTCACTTCCCCACCAGACCCGCCCCCACCCGCCGCTTGCTAGCAGCGTCCCTCCTCGCTCCCCCGCCCCCAAGAAGAAGCGACGTGGCGAGCAGCAGGGACCTGGGCGCGGGGGAGGTGGAGTGCAGATAGGCAGGCAGCAGTAGCAGCAGGCGGTGGGTGGGGAGGCTTCAGGGATGGGGCAGGGCCACCTCTGTCCAGGTGTCCCTCGGGGGTGGCTGCCAGGGAAGTCAAAGCCTTCCCTGGCCTATTATATCCGCTGCCCATGCTTCCGTCCAATTTTAGTTTTAAAAAAGTAAGTATTTCCCTATGTAAGGCCTCCCACTCCGGTGTCCCCTGGTATGCCCTAAGCTATAGGGCATCTATTAGCTATAGAGTTGTATATGTTTTAGAGACATAACAATGTACAAATATCATTAAATATCTGTAGTTTAAAATGTTACTTTTGTTTACATACCTGTGTATATTTAAATTTTGGCAGAAATAGTGACGATTTTTGTAACTTGGGGCTTCTTTTTATAAACTGTAATGTTATACTGAAAAGTGTGTGACTTTTTTCTTTTCACTTGGTAAATTAGGCTCCAGTCCAGCAATGTGGAAGGACCCCTGCACTCCCACACACTCCCACCATCCTACTGAAGTGTCTGTCTGAAGGCATCACATTGCACAACTGGGACCTTGCTCAATATTTGTACCATGTTTAAAGATATAGGGATCTGATCTTGTGAGGGGCTGGTCACCTTACATTCCTCCTGCTCAGCCTCTCAGAATTGGGCCAAATAAAAAGCTGCCTATAGAAGTGCTGAGGATGGTTATTGCTTGTTTCCTTAGGTAGAGACTATGGGAATGGTTCTGCTTCATTTGGCGTTGCTGATGCTACTAACCTTGTCCAGTAACAATGTGGAGGGAGAGCGAGATCGAGAGGTGTTTTGTGGAGGTTAGTGGTTGGTTTGTTTGGGTTGGGATTTTTTGCATTCTTATACCGTGACATTACACAGATTAAAAAAAACACATCTGCCAAAGTTTTCAAACATAGGTGCCATACGTAGAACCTCTAAACATAGGCCCTCTATAAAAGCAGCCTGATTTCCAGAGGTGCTGAGTACTAGAGATGTTCGGGAAACAGAGCCGGGATGGTGGAATTTTGCTAACTTTTTTTATAAATGTTTGTTTCTGGTTTTTGTGCATTTTCTGACCAACTTTCCTGAGCACTCATCGCTCTCAAAATCTTGCCTCTGCCTCCTGCTGGTAGCTGCTGAGTCTCTTCTTCCTGGAGGATACCAGGACTCTTTTAAAGGGCCAGTCCACCTGGAAAATTCCATGAAGGGCTACAGTCCCCATGATACTCCAGGGCAGGAAGAGGATGGCCATTTTCTTTTACATTAAAAAATAATGTTCTGTGATGGCTAAACCTCCCTGTCTAAGATATGATGAAAGGAAGGGAGACCATTCAGACCAAACTGCACTTTCCTATACAACATCCTTCCTAGGGAACCCCACACCAGGATGCACCCAGCCACATTCGGGAGATGTTCGCTGGGTGTTTCTGGTGTGATAATCAGTCATGTACAGGTAACATTATCGACACTTAAAGCTAACAGCCCTTTAAAGTGACTGGGGGATTTTAGCACCTCTCTTCGTGCAGTATTTCTCTCTCTGCAGACTCAGTTTTCTTTGCAGTCAGGATTAGAATCTTAATTTTTAACTGAGTGCTATCTTAGAGCCTGTTGAAGACAGCAGAATCTCCACAGGGAGACTCTGAATTGTTAGAATTTCATGTTTTTCTGTACCTGCAGAGACCCCTTGTCCTTGCACGCAAGCCACCAAACAGCTATCATCTGGCATTGATACTTCAGTCACTACCAGTGTAGGAGAGATTCAAACCAGTAGTCTAAATAAGAGACGCTCCACAGCCTCTTGTCACTTCCTTCAGCCATCCGATTCCCTCCCTAGCCCTTTAAATCATACAACCTTTCTTTACAAACTTGCCTATGTCCCTGCATCCTACAGCTCTGCCTGCCTATTACAGCTCTAAATTGGCATTTCTGAAAATAGTGTCTCTGGAGCAGCTCCTCCTGAAATTGCAATTTGGCGCTGTGCAGGAAGGGAGGTCTGGCATGCTTGAGAGGTAGCATGGAGGCATTTGAAACACCACTGAACTAGGCAGAGGTAGCCTGGCTTTGTTCATGAGTCTTGCCTGTATACAGGGCTACCTGTATTGCACCTTTCATCCAAAGCGCTCTCGTCTCGTTGGTGATTCCACCTGGCTACAAATAACAAGGCTTTGGCATATATTGACAGTAGCGCACACAAGGGGAAAAACTCTCCATCTGTGGTCTCATAGCAGAGAGACAAGTGGCTGAATTTCTTAACAGATGGCTTAACAAACTACAAGAAACATGTGTCCCCCTGAGACAAATAACCTGACATCAGATCGTTTCAACAACATATTGAAATAAATCCTCCCTCATGAATGCTGGGGCTTCCGATGCAGCCATATCTCAGTCCCAGGGTCCCTTGACAAAACCTTGGGTGATGCAAGCGCAACAGTTTTGAGAGATACCACCCTGCATTCTCTGCAAGCAGCAGAAGGAGCCAGGGTGCCAGGCTGAGCAGTGATTGAAATGGCCTACGGATGCACAGTGATTAGAGAAATTGGGACCTGTCAGCCAATATTAGATCTATTAAGCCCAATAACCTCTTTGTTCTGAGAACTGTTTGTTTTAACTTTGTGATAGTTGTATCATTTTAATTGGGTGGGAATATATTTGGGCTGCCTATTACAGGCAGAGCTGGCACTGTCACCTATAATTAACGTTTCCTGACACTTCCCACTAATCCTGTTTTCAGTTCCTTATAACTTTGCCAAACTTCCACTGTTTGGGCTGAAATTCTCCATGCCAGATGTCTGCCTCAGGCTGAAATTTTGGAGAAAATTTCAGCAAAAATGGTTCCGTTGTTTCTATGAATGAGATTAGGAAAAAAATGGGTTTTTCCTATGTTACATTTTTTACAGCCTTTTCATTGAGACGCTTTAATACCCCCATGCTTTAGAGTGGGAATTTGACACTTGGCTCTGAGGTTTACCCTGGTTTCAGGATATTCCTTTTGCTGCACCTGTAAAAAAAAAACAAACAAAAAAGGTCAAATTGTACATCCTTGAAAAATTGCAGTTCACATATGCTCAGTTAAGACTTGTTAGTTTGGCAACTCAATTCTCCAGCTATTGCATTTGCACTGAGCATGCACCAATTGAGGGCTGCAGGGGTTGAATGCAGGGCTTTCCCTAAGCCCAGCCAGGGAGCCCAGGCAGTTGTGGGAGCTGTGCAGCCCCCAAAAGCAGCCCTCTGCCCATTCTCAGCTCTTCCCCACCCTGCCAAGGGCAGGTGGAGGGGCCATGACTCTGTGCCAGCTCCCCACAGCTGCCCGGGCAGCTTTGTCCCTGACCTGGCTCGGGGTCCGGACGGGGGGGAGGTGGGGGGCTTTGGAACCGCAGCCCAACCATGGTAAGAGCACGGACCCTCCATCTGCCCTGGGAGGAGGGTCTGGGGGGGGGGGGGACATGGGCCAGGGGCTGCTCTCCTCAGGCCCCCCACACTGCGGTCAGTGGAGGTCCACTGCAGCTCCCTACAGCTGTCTGGCTCCGTGTGGTTCTTATCATGGCCAGACTGCGTCTCTGAGGCCCCACTCACTGGCCAGAGCCAGGTTGGGGACAGAGCCACGCGGGCAGCTGTGGGGAGTGGGCCCCTCCACCTGCCCAGGGGACATAGGCAGGGGCTGCTTTCAGGCCTCTTTTGGGAAGGCTCAAACCCCCTTGAATGGAAGTGAGGTGAGGGGGTGGTATTATCCCCATTTTACACTTGGGGAACTGACGCATGGAGAGATTAAGGTCAAAAGTGTCCACTAATTTTGAATGCCCAATTTAGGTATTTAGGAGCTCATTTTTCAGAGTACTTAGCATTATATAACTCTTTATGTGTTCCAAGCACAGCTCCCATTGACCTCATTTGCAGCTGGGAGAGATCAGTACTTCTGCCAATCAAACCCCAGGGTCTCATGTTGAGCATGAAGAAAATGAGGAACACAAAGTGGCCACCCATGAAAAGTTAGATTTAAATGACTTGCCTAGCATCATGCAGGAGCTCTGTGACAGAAGCAGGGGTAGAATCCCATTCTCCAGGGCAGCATTCGGCAGCCTTAACCATGAGACCATTCTTTCTTTTCCTATAATCGCTTGCCTCATTCACTAAACACCTTCTAACTTCTGCAACAAAGAGGAATGGGTTCTACAGACAACAGCCTCCTTCATGGGCCATCTTCATTCTGGCATTTCCTAACTTCTGAGTGTTAAACTTTGCAACCTCAATGTTTTTTTTTTTTAATGTAGTTTGTGTGTCTGTGATTACTTATTGATAAGAGCATGGTAGGTGAGGTAATATCTTTTATAGGTAATATTTGAAATTATCTTTTATTTTTATTTACTTATTTATGGCATAAAAAGCTGTGCTGGGTGTTTTGCAGCCCAGTAAAGAAAAACATGATCCCCACCTCAAACAGCCGCCCAGTATAAAATATATAGTTCCTGAGGCGTAGAGGCTGCCGCACCCCCTGGTTTGAAGTGGTTTCCATCATATACAGGGTTTACAGTTTGGTTCAATTATGAGAGGGGCAGCCGTGTTAGCAGAACCGTAACTAGGAATTTCTGCGCCTGAGGCAGGGGCACAGAAATTCCTAGGGGATTACCCTCTGCTGAATTGCCGCCGAAGCTGCAGCACCGGCGGACCTCCCGCAGGCAAGCGGAAGCGACTTCGGCGGCAGTTCGGCGGAGGGCATTTTTAGCAGCCGCCGAAGCCGCTTCCGCTTGCCTGCGGGAGGTCCGCCGGTGTGTGTGGAGAAGGCCCCCTCCGCCGAATTGCCGCCGAAGTCGCGGCACTGGCGGACCTCCCGCAGGTAGGCGGAAGCGGCTTCGGTGGCAGGGCAGAAGTGCTGCTAATAATACCCTCTGCCGGCTTCAGCGGAGGGTATTATTAGTAGCACTTCCGCCGAAGCCACTTCCGCTTACCTGCGGGAGGTCTGCCGGTGCTGCGGCTTCGGCGGCGGGGGCCTTCTCCACACACACCGGCGGACCTCCCGCAGGTAAACGGGGGCGGCTTCGGCGGCGGGGGAGGACAGGCGCGCCCCTGGCAGCAGGTTTTTGCGCCCCTGCCAGCAGTGCACCCCGAGGCAAGTTCCTCACTCACCTTGCCCTCATTACGGCCCAGCATGTTAGTCTGGATCTGTAGAAGCGACAAAGAGTTCTGTGGCACCTTATAGACTAACAGGCATATTGGAGCATAAGCTTTCGTGGGTATTCACCCACGAAAGCTTATGCTCCAATACGTCTGTTAGTCTATAAGGTGCTACAAAACTCTTTGTCGCTTCTACAGTTTGGTTCAATGGCTCTCAGCACCCCCACTATGCAAATTGTTCCAGCATCCCTGGAAAAGTTTTATATAGTACTTTTCTTCTCAAAACATCTAATAGATCGGTTTCAGGCCACTATATTTAAAAGAAATACCTTCAAACAATGCTGATGTGCAGCCACCTCTGAGGTGGAATATGGCAGCTCTTTAACACTGGCATGCTGCAGAATTGTCCAGGACAGAAAGTGAAGGAGAAAACATCTTACCTCTCTTTAATCATATGCAAAACAGTCAGTACAGTTACCTAACCAACAATATCACCTTTTTTTAAAAAAAACAACCTTGTAATTAAATAAAGATTCTATCTCTTAAGAACGTACTGCAAGCTTAATTTCTGATGTTACAGTTAAATAAGGAAATACGTATCTGATTAACTGGAATCCTTTCATGCTTATTGCTTGAGTCAGTGGTCTTATAAAAAACTATTTGAGATTTTAAACTGGGATCTGCGGACAGCCTGCACCTGGTCTCTAAGCAGTCTGTGTTGAGATATTCTGCTCTGTGGCTGATACATATATTTATTTATTTGTTGGGATAAAACAAATGGTGCTCAGATCTGAAACCTAAAATAAACGTATTTTTCTGGCTACTTGTACTATATTATTTGTACTGTTACAAATTCTCAGCCTCGTTTCCTGAACTTCTACACTTCCGGCCACATAACTTGTGTTTGAACTAGAATGTATATTTTAGAAAGATATCTGGTCTTGATTTAAAGATTCCAAATGATGGAGGGAAAAAAAACCCAGATTTTTTCCTTACAATAAACAAGATCATCCCCCTTCACCTCTTCCCCCCCCCTTCCGCATCCCTTCTCTGGTTTTCATTCCCAGAAGACTCCATGCTGTCCTCTTTTCATCCTTCATCTTCCTTTCTGAATTTGAGGGTGGTTTCTATTTTCTAAGTTGCTTTTCAGTTTGATCAAATTGGAACAATCCCACCATATTCTGAAACTAAGAATATTTTCTGTTGAAGACTTATGTTCTACCTGTTCAGTAGAGTATAAGTCAGGTAATTTTCCAGACATAAAAATCCCCTGTACTCAGTATTTGTTAAAGGACAATTAATAAATTATCTAAAATGCTTCAGCCAGAATAAGTCTAAAGCTTGATGTCTAGAGGAGTTAGTGTGCCACATGTGACCCTGTTTGCTAGACATTATGGTGATTTCATAGTCAGTAAGTGATATTGGCCTTTGTCCCAGCGGTTGTGTCTACACTAGGGTTTTGGCAACATGTTCCCACCATTGCTACCACTAGCATAGTTCCACTGATGATAATAGTAGGAGCTGTAGTGTAGACTGGCTACTGGGCTTTTAAGCACTGGTGTCTAACCCTGCTTGGAGCAGATCTCTGGGACAAGGTATTAAATACACTACTGACTGCTGGAGCCTTATCTACATTAGTGCTTCCACTGGTGGGAAATTTTTGCTAAAAATTCCTAGTGTAGACAAAGCCTAATGTAGACACCCTTGACTTAGTATGTTGGAAAGGGAGGACTTGTCTCACAAGGTGCTTAACTTCTTGGCAGACTCTTGATTCCTGCTGGAAGGTGGGACCTGTGGCAGTGTAGTCTTAGCGAGATCACGGTCTGAGAAAGGAGAGGAAAGCAGAGACGCCAGACATAGCAGAGACGCCAGACATAGCTGGATCTCAACATAGAACCCAGATTCACACTCCTCCAGCCTCCCTGGACTGTCTTCTTCAGCTCTGGCAGCATGGCTCATAAAGTTGGCATCCTACCATTGGTTTCACCTCCCCTTCACCTGCTGAGCATACACACTCCCCACCTTCACCTTGCATTAAAAAACAAAAACACACAGAGGAGAAATTGTTACTGCTCAGAATTAATGGCCTGGTAAATTAAGATAAAGGTCACATTGAGTCATTGTTCTTTGACACTCTCCTTTCCCTCTAACTAGCCATTCACTCTAGCCTTATGGAGCCAAGCTTGTATAGCCCTTATGGTAAAATCCCATAGTATTTAACAGTGATTAAACCTGTAGGATTCTATTTAAATGACTCAAAACTCTGTAGTAATAGAGAATGAGATCCTGTTTGAACCATCCCTTAGGAGTCCACAAGAGGACAGAAGCCATATTTACAGCGCACAAGTGAGACATTAAAATACGTATTGCATAAGAGCCCTAGGTCTTTAAATAACTTTGACATTTGCAGTGTGATGGTATTTACAAGGGACCTACCAAAATAAAGTCTGCTTTTGTATGAGGAAATCAGGCTAGTTTTGTTTCTTGATCCTGACCACTACTACACTTACACACACCGATTCTCTTTTTCTTTGGTAAGATCTTTCCTTTTCCAGGGACTTAAGGAAAGGTCTTACTCCCATTGAAATCAATGACAAAACTCCCATTGATTTTAATGGGAGTAGGAGCAGGCCCTTCAAGCTTAGCAGCATTTTGTTGTGAAATCACTATATGTGCTTTGTGAGCCATGTAGTTAAATAATCAGAAAGCTTTTCTAGCTGGTGCTAAAACATAGCTGTGATAGAGGAGAATTCCACTGTACCCCCAAGGAATGGTCTGGTTCCAAAGCCTATAAAACTATGGCGATCTTAGTAGAAGATACAGTAACATTTCAGTGAGCTGCTTATTTTATTGGTAAGTTTTAGATACTGTAGAGTTAACAGATTTTTATCTTGTCTGAAATATGCTTAGTTCAGGGCATACTTCAGTATGGCCCCATTGTTAGCAGACCTTCAACAGCTTGTGTCAAATATCAGTATAATGGACTTACACAGGCTATTGATTTAATGACAACTATTGCTGCTAGGAATTGATTTAATGTTTTCATTAGACTTAAAAAAATGTTTTAACAACAAGTTCATTCAGAACTGGATAATTGCAAAGCCCTACACTGCTAAGGATCACATTCCCTATAGAAGCGTAGTTTAGATGATCTTTTTGGAAGATAAGCAGACTAATAATAAAGGCAAGGTTGAGGGGAATTGGGGATAGTCTAAATTTCTTAACAAAAAATAACTAAAAACGTGTTATTACAAATTGTATTATCAATGAAGCTGGCTGACATTTTTTGAAGTTTTGACTTCACGGAAAAAATTCACTTTTTTTTTTACTATCTCTAATCATCAAAATGTTGCCATTAGCCACTTTTCTTATCCCTTTTTGACTATTTGTTTATTATTTTTATTTCTCCCACTACTGATTGTCAGCAGGGATTGAACCTGTGACCTTCAATACAAAAAGCATAAGCCTCTTTTGCTTCAGCTAAAGGAAAAACTCTATTAGCTTTTAGCAGTAATAGGCTCTTTTCCTTTATGTGAGACAGCCAGTCAAGGGCATTTTGGGGAGAGTTTTGAGAGCAACTCTGCTCTCACATGCATTTGTGGTACTCACCAAGAGCACACGCTTTTCTAGAATGGCGTGCTAATCTTGACTGAAGTTAGATCCGTATATATTTCCTGATTAACTAGTTCGGTGGTTTTCAACCTTTTTCCATTTGTGGACACCTAAAAAATTTTGAATGGAGGTGTGGACCCCTTTGGAAATTTTAGCCCACAGGTTGAAAACCACTGAACTAGCTCAGAGCTAGAACAGCCCATAAATACGTGCGGAGAAGGAGGTTCCCTTGTGCAGCTGTTATGAAGGTTCATAACATAGCCTCCCCTCCATCTTTCAGTGATGGTGTTTTTCTTCTGAGATGGTCTTAAACTTCTGCTGTGTCTGATCCATCTTGCTTACCCTTTTCCAATTCAATTGTATGGGCTCCATTTTTGTTTACTTAGTACATTACTGCCATGTTGTGAAGGTCACTGTGCCTGGTATGTTGCATGAGTACGTGCATCTTCCCTTCTGCTGCAGGTTTCTTGACTTTCCTTCTAAAGGATCGCACCTTCAGGCTCCTTGAGCGCATGTAGTCCTGAGTCTTGTTTTCAGAACTTCTGGGCACCAGCTGTTCTAGTTGACTTCATTTGGAGTCTGGGGTGCTCAGATTTGTGAATTTCAGGCCCAAGATGTCTCAAGTTGGATACTCAGAGTACCTAAAAATAGAGGCTATGATGGGTCCCCCGGGTGCCACCTGGAACTGGGGTACCACTGAGGCCTCGTGACCCAGCCTGGGCTCCCTTTTACACTGTACTGCTGTGACATGCTGCAAAGCCCTCTCTAGCCTGCACTTTCACCAGCACATATACAGGTAGGGACACACCCAGCTGCAATTACATGCAGGCAGGATCTTTAACCACCCCCTGTAAGGGAAGGCTTCAGCTAGAGCACCTCCCAGTTCTTAAAGCCCACACCCCCTCTGGAGTATAAACCCAAAATTATACGGTCTTGCACTGCACAGGGAACCGTACAGTGCAAGCTCATAAAATTTGCCCCCTCCTTCAATGTGGAGAGGAATATACAACAGCTTTCTCCCCCTGAGTTATGATTCCCACACACTGGTTTTAGATAAAGCAAAAACAAATGTATTAACTACAAAATATAGATTTTAAGTTTATTATAAGGCAGCGGTGGGCAACATGGGCTAGAGGCACAATGTGGAGTCTAAGTAATATCCTTGGAATATGGCAGAGGGTTCTGAACCACATGAAATTTTTTAAAAAGTAGACTACATTGGATTTCCCCAATAGTGAAATGTCATTATCTTGCCACAGTGTCTCTTAGGCAGAAATTTTGCATTAGGGTGTACAGAAGGAATAGCCAAGATTAAAGATGTATTTTTAAGGGAACAAGTGACAGCATTTGACCAATTACAGCAAAAGTATACACTACAAATCTGCAGCATAATATAAAAATGTAAACACAAGAGTAAAAATAAACCAGGTAACTGAAATGCCTAATGCTTTAATTTGAGGAGCAAATAAATTTGACTGACTTTCTAGCATAAACAGAATAATACAGTTCTTATGTCAGATACAGATGTTAAATTCTCTCAAAAGACCAATGTGGAAAAGGGTGCGTGTGTGTGTGTGTGTGTGTGTGTGTGTGTGTATGTATACAATATGTATGCATAAATAATCACTTGTATTGGAAGAAGTCACCCGGGAGCAAATCTCTTCTTAAGCTAAAGTAATATTTTTTAATGCTGCCTATAGTTTAATAAACAGAGCGAGATAAAAATAACTCCAAATAGCATTTGATGCCATATGGGAAAAGGACCTTTTAAACGTCTCGTATAGAACATGTCACCTGCATACAGAAATTTGTGTGTGAGATAATGTACATCCTGTTAGATATTATTAAGGTAAAACCACAGCAGAACACTTTGCAGCTGTATCTGTTGCACATCATTGAAGAATCAAATGTAGAAACATCAAACTGTGTGTCACTATCACTCTAATAGCCAGAAGGAGAACTGGAATCTAGTGAATGAGATGGAGAGCCCCAAAAGGAAAGCCCTGGGTTAATTAGAATCTAGGGTGAAGGCCCTATGGGTAGCACCATTTACATCTTATTTTGAAGGGTTAAGTGAGATACAAGTGTTGAATAGGCCTTGTGCTGGCTCTTTGCATAGGGATGGATTTCACCTCTAATGCATAGTATAGCTCTAGGAAAAGACATTGACACCAGAAGGACTAAATAATACTAATACTAATCTTGACAGGTTTTTAGTTTTCTGAAAAGATACTGTACCATAACTGTAACAGACAGCTAGCACATACATAGTTAGATTCTTGACTCTGTTTCCATTGAAATCAATGTGAGTTTTCCATTGAGTTCAGTGGGAGCAGGAGCAGTTACAAAGTTATCTATATATCAGACACATTTTTCATTTTATTCTCTAAGAATGTTAAATAGCTTAATGTTAATACCAGATATATTAATACATAAGGGATGTGGGATTCTATTTATGTAAAGTGTTTACTGGGTGTAAAGAAAATTAATAAATAAAGTTTTCAAAAAATGCTATTTCTGTCTTCAATAATTGAGTTCCCTTTTGTCATTTATTGGATCTGAATACATAAATTAGTGGAAATATCCTTCTGGTTTTGCAATCTCCAAGACTGAGAATACTTAATAACAAATATAACTTAGGAGAAAAGAATTTACTGTCTAGTAAGTCTGACTGTGGTCTCACTTACACGGCTTTTAAATCAGCAGAGTTATTCCTGATTTTCCATGGTACGAGATCAAACTTAGAGGTGTGTAAAACTCTGGGCCAGATCCTGAGCTTGTGTAAATCAGCAGCTCCCTGGAAGTCAATAGAGCTATTCGGATTTGCATGAGTTGAGGAACTGGTTCTGTAGTGCTGCGATCTCCTACTCTTCTTCCTACGTCTTGTGCTATAATTTTCTCTTTTTTTTAACTAAAGAAAATGAGGTCAGTTTGGGAGAAAGAGGAACTGACTGAAAGAAGGTATTGTATGCGGTACGAACCCCTTGAGGCACATGTTTTGACTGCCACATCAGAGCATGTTACTTAGCTTACAGTTGTGCATGTGAAGGCAGGAGACCCGAGAGTAAGTAATTTCCCCGTTTCTCTCTAAAATTGTGTTTAGTAGTACTTACAGGGACGCCCTGTTCTTTTTGCCTGCAGAAATCATTTTGCATTCCTTCAGCAACTTTAGCTTCTGCTTGATTTCTCTATCTACCTAGAGCTTGGAGTTGGATAGATGGGTAGATAGGTTTGAAGTTATCCTCTTGTGCATGAATGTCTGCTTGTTTCAGATAAAACATTCTGACATCTCAAACTTCTATCTTGAGCATATATTAGACACAGTCGCTTCATATATATATATATTGGCCTTGTTCACAGTGTGATAGTTCAGTTGAAGGTTTCCGTTTAAAAACACATTTTGTGCCTGGTTTGGAGGAGGAGGAAAATGTATAACTCAGCTTCACAAATTCACTCTGAGCTGGAAATTGGCTCAGCTTGAGGGGAATTCTCAAGTGGGGTGGGGTGTGTGTGTGTGTGTGTGTGTGTGTGTGTGTGTGTGTGTGTGTGTGTGTGTGTGTGTGTGTGTGTGTGTGTGTGTGTGTGTGTGTGTGTGTGTGTGTGTGTGTGTGTGTGTGTGTACACATTTTAGAGACAGAAAGAGGAAAGAGGGTCCTGTGATTAAGGCAGTGGACTGGAACTTGAGAGATAGAAGTTCAATACCTGACTCTGCCACCCATTCACAGTGTGACCTTAGGCAAGTCGTTTAATCTGTTTGTGCCTCAGTTTCCCACTTGTAAAATAGGGATGATAATATTCCTGCCTTCCCATCCTCCAGTCTTGCCTAGTTAGAACAGAAGATATTTGGGGGACATGAATTACTATGTGTTTGGACAGATGGGGTCTAGGTATTACTGTTATACAGATTATATATTTAAAAGATCGGAGTTAAACACAATATGACTATATTCTAACTCAGCTCTCTGACTGGTTCACAGCTACTTAAATTAAGATCTTTGGTAACCCTGGCTATAGACTAAAAGATCTATTGTTCTTGAGCTTCTTCATGTTTCCTTCGTACAAATTGATAGAACTGTTATTGTGTTCTGCTTGTGTGATGCCTATTGATCAACTTGTGAATCGGGCTTGCAATCCTCTACTTAATTAAAACATACTTCTCTTTTTCATGCTTTTCAATGCCCAGGAATGTATTCTGTGGTTTCAGGCCAGTTTGAATCCTATATTGGAGGGTCCTGTATATATTTGCCTATAATTCTTCAATTCTCTCAGTGAGGCTTACCGTCACTCTGGTCTCATATTTGACTTGATTATAATATTTTCCTCCTTCCTCCCTTAAGCACACCTTTAACATTTGTTAGGCTGGTATTGGGAGTGGGGAATATTAACATATAGGACCAAATTAATAGACAGCAGGTTTAAAACAAACAAAAAGAAGTATTTTTCCACACAACGCACAGTCAACCTGTGGAATGCCTTGCGAGAGGATGTTGTGAAGGCTAAGACTGTAACAGGATTCAAAAAAGAGCTAGATAAGTTCATGGAGGATAGGTCCATCAATGGCTATTAGCCAGGATGGGCAGGGATGGTGTCCCTAGCCTCCGTTTGCCAGAAACTGGGAAGGGGTGACAGGAAATAGATCTCTTGATGATTACCTGTTCTGTTCATTCCCTCTGGGGCACCTGGCATTGGCCCACGGTCTGGCCCACTGCTGCTGATGTGGGACAGACAGGCTAAAGAGTTCCAAAAAATTCTGTGCATGGGATCTTTCATTCTGCTGCTTCCTCCAGCAGAGGGATCCAGAGACAACATGGGGAATTCTGGCTACCTTGAGGCTGCCTCTCTTCTTGTCTGATGCCATGGAAGTTGTGATAAGCTTAGCTCATCTGAGCTAACAGTCCCACAGTAAACAGGAGAAGCCTGGTAGCGGGGGTCTTCTACTCTGAAACTCACTTCCCCTTCTCTCCCTAGATTTGGTAACTTTCAGTGCATGCTGCCAGGTTATTTTGCTTCCAGGCTTTAGGTTTGCTCTAGAATTCAGGAGTGGAGGGAAAGAAAGGAATTTATTTTGAAGAGGCTGTTTCTTGGTCATTTTGATCAATGTAGATGTGTATGTACTTCTAATGAGCCATATCTTAGGTGATGAGCCTCTCATTGACTTGGATGTAACCCACTGATTGTGTGCTCTCAATAGGCACTCTTATACACAATACAAAAATAAAAGTTCATAGATTCATAGATTCCAGGACCAGAAGGGACCACTATGATCATCTAGTCTGTCCTCCTGTGTAACACAGGCCATAGATCTTCCCCAAAATAATTCCTAGAGCAGATCTTTCAGAAAAGATGGGGAGGAGGGATAGCTCAGTGGTTTGAGCATTGGCCTGCTAAACCCAGGGTTGTGAGTTCAATCCTTGAGGGGGCCACGTAGGGATCTGGGGCAAAAATCTGTCAGGGGACAGTACTTGGTCCTGCTAGTGAAGGCAGGGGACTGGACTTGATGACCTTTCGAAGTCCTTCCAGTTCTAGGAAATAGGCATATCTCCATTTTTTTGCTGGCTGTATTTTAAAGAATCCTTATTGAGGTTGCAGGAAGAAACCATCCCGATGTGTAGAAAGAAAAGTAAATATGGCAGGCGACCAGCTTGGCTTAACAGTGAAATCCTTGCTCGTCTTAAACACAAAAAAGCAGCTTACAAGAAGTGGAAGATTGGACAAATGACCAGGGAGGAGTATAAAAATATTGTTCAGGCATGCAGGAGTGAAATTAGGAAGGCCAAATCACACTTGGAGTTGCAGCTAGCCGGAGATGTTAGGAGTAACAAGAAGGGTTTCTTCAGGTATGTGAGCAACAAGAAGAAAGTCAAGGAAAATGTGGGCCCCTTGCTGAATGAGGGAGGGAACCTAGTGACAGAGGATGTGGAGAAAGCTAGTGTAGTCAATGCTTTTTTTGCCTCTGTCTTCACAGACAAGGTCAGCTCCCAGGCGGCTGCACTCCGCAGCACGGTATGGGGAGGAGGTGACCAGCCCTCTGCGGAGAAAGAAGTAGTTCGGGACTATTTAGAAAAGCTGGATGAACACAAGTCCATGGGGCCGGATGCACTGCATCCGAGGGTGCTAAAGGAGTTGGCCGATGTGATTGCAGAGCCATTGGCCATTATCTTTGACAAATCATGGCAATCGGTGGAGGTCCCGGGGATGACTGGAAAAAAGCGAATGTAGTGCCCATCTTTAAAAAAGGGAAGAAGGAAGATCCGGGGAACTACAGGCCAGTCAGTCTCACCTCAGTCCCTGGAAAAATCATGGAACAGGTCCTCAAGGAATCAATTCTGAACCACTTAAAGGAGGGGGAAGTGATCAGGAACAGTCAGCATGGATTCACCAAGAGCAAGTCATGCCTGACTAACCTAATTGCCTTCTATGATGAGATAACTGGCTCTGTGGATGAGGGGAAAGCAGTGGATGTGCTATTTCTTGACTTTAGCAAAGCTTTTGATACAGTCTTGCACAGTGTTCTTGCCAGCAAGTTAAAGAAGTATGGGCTGGATGAATGGACGGTAAGGTGGATAGAAAACTGGCTGGATGGTCGTGCTCAACGGGTAGTGATCAATGGCTCCATGTCTAGTTGGCAGCCGGTATCAAGTGGAGTGCCCCAAGGGTCGGTGCTTGGGCCGGTTTTGTTCAATATCTTCATCAACGACCTGGAGGATGGTGTGGACTGCACCCTTAGCAAGTTTGCAGATGACACTAAACTGGGAGGAGTGGTTGATACGCTGGAAGGTAGGGATAGGATACAGAGGGACCTAGACAAATTAGAGGATTGGGCCAAAAGAAATCTGATGAGGTTCAACAAGGACAAGTGCAGAGTCCTGCACTTAGGACGGAAGAATCCCATGCACTGCTACAGACTAGGGACCGAATGGCTGGGCAGCAGTTCTGCAGAAAAGGACCTAGGGGTTACAGTGGACGAAAAGCTGAATATGAGTCAACAGTGTGCCCTTGTTGCCAAGAAGGCTAACGGCATTTTGGGCTGTATACGTAGGGGCATTTCCAGCAGATCGAGGGACGTGATTATTCCCCTCTATTCGGCACTGGTGAGGCCTCATTTGGAGTACTGTGTCCAGTTTTGGGCCCCACACTACAAGAAGGATGTGGATAAACTGGAAAGAGTCCAACGGAGGGCAACAAAAATTATTAGGGGGCTGGAGCACATGACTTATGAGGAGAGGCTGAGGGAACTGGGATTGTTTAGCCTGCAGAAGAGAAGAGTGAGGGGGGATTTGATAGCTGCTTTCAACTACCTAAAAGGGGGTTCCAAAGAGGATGGATCTAGACTGTTCTCAGTGGTAGAAGATGACAGAACAAGGAGTAATGGTCTCAAGTTGCAGAGGGGGAGGTTTAGGTTGGATATTAGGAAAAACTTTTTCACTAGTAGGGTGGTGAAGCACTGGAATGGGTTACCTAGGGAGGTGGTGGAATCTCCTTCCTTAGAGGTTTTTAAGGTCAGGCTTGACAAAGCCCTGGCTGGGATGATCTAGTTGGGGTTGGTCCTGCTTTGAGCAGGGGGTTGGACTAGATGACCTCCTGAGGTCCCTTCCAACCCTGAGATTCTATGATTCTATGAAAAACATACCATCCTGATTTTAAAATTTCTAGTGATGGAAAATCCACCACAGCCCTTGTTAAGTTACTCCAATGATTAACTACTCTCACTGTTAATAATTTACACCTTGTTTCCAGACTTAATTTGTCTAGCTTCAACTTCCAGCCGTTGGATTGTGTTATAACTTTCTCTGCTAGATTGAAGAGCCCATTATTAAATATTTGTTCCCCATGTAATTGCTTTGTAGATTGTATTCAACCTTAACCTTGTCTTAGGCTTTGTCTACACTAGCACCTTTGTTGGCAAAACTTTTGTTGGTCAGGGGGGGAAAAACCAACCCCTGACCGACATAAGTTTCACTGATAAAAGCATGGGTGTGGACGGCGCTATGTCAGCGGGAGATGCTCTCCTGCCAACATAGCTCATTGCAGGTAGTTTAATTATGCCAGTGGAAGAGCTCTCTCCCATCAGCATAGAGCGGATACACGGGAGACCATATGGTACAGCTGTTCCTTTGTAAGGTCTGTAGGGTAGACATAGCCTTAGTTAAGATGAATAGATCTGAGCTCCGGGAGTATAAATATAAGGCATGTTTTCTAATCCTTTAATCATTCTTGTGGCTCTTCGCTGAACCCGCTGCCATTTATCAACATCCTCCTTGAACTGTGGGCACCAGAACTGGACACAGTATTCCAGCAGCAGTCACACCAGTGCCAATTACAGAGGTAAAACAACCTCTCTACTCCTGCTCAAGCTTCTCCTGTTTATGCATCAAAGGACTGCATTAGCTGTTTTGACCATAACTCCCCACTGGGAGCTCATATTCAGATGATTATTCATCATTATCCCAAATCTTTTTCAGTGTCACTGCTTCTGAGGATCGAGTCCCCCATCTTGTAAGTATGGCTTGCATTCTTCATTCTGAGATGTATACATTTACATGTGACTATATTGAAATACATGTTGTTTGCTTGCACCCAGCTTACCAAGCAATCCAGATTGCTCTGCATCAGTAACCTGTCCTCTTCATTAGTCACCATTCCCCCTATTTTTGTGTCACCTGCAGACTTTATCAGTGATTCATTTTTACCTTTTCTTCCAAGTCATTAATAAAAATGTTAAATATCATAGGGCCAAGAACTAATCCCTGCGGGACCTGACTAGAAACACACCCATTTGCTGATGATTCCCTATTTACAATTACATTTTGAGACCTCTGAATTAGTCAGCTTTTAATCATTTAATGTGCACCGTATTACAAATATCTGACCCAGAGAGTATTTTCATTACAATTTGGGGGGAAACTCAGCATGAACTGAGGAGAAGATTTGAAAGAGGAGTGTTCAGCAGGCAATAAGAACCACCAGCTGGAGAGCCTTTTATTTGCAGTCAGAGGATGTAAACATTTGGGGCTAAGGGAGGCTGCAGGAATTGGGAACAGGAAGATTCTAAAACCAGACTGTGAGCCTGTTTCTCTTCTCACTGGCACTGGATAAATCAGGAGTAACTAGCTCAGTAATTGTGTTACACTTCTGTAAAACTGATATAAGCGCAGGGAAGAATCAGGCCCTGTGCTTGTACAAGGAACTGAGGAAATTCTTAAGTATCTGGGAAATTGGAACTGCATGGACTGAGTCGTATTCTGGCTTGAGTTCAGGCAATCAAGAGTTGTCTTCCCTGAAACTCACAATGGAGTTGTAACTATATATGCATCAGCCAGGGGAGTTTGCATTATATATGCACAAAAGACTGATGAATTCCAAGATCAAATGTCTTGTTCTGGAACTCGTTACATAACTTTTTTAAAATGTGTTTTCAACCCATTACCGACAACTGAAGTTGAAGATCAAGATGCATAATTTCTTATGGACATTTGCGTTTATTTCTGGTGTGCTTTCCTGGAAAATCATAAACCTGTAGAGATATAGCTGACAAGAAGTTACAGAACTACATCTTTAGTTTTTGCAGTAAGTCAGTCAGACATCTAGGCAATTACCTTCCGTTCAAGATGACAACTTAGAGACGTGTTTATTATGTCTCCAGGAATCCCTGTTATTTTAGGATCCTTTCCAGACTGCAACCAGTGCTAACTCGCCAGTATTTGGAGATTCTTGTCTATGCTTTGGTTTCCTCTCTGGCCTGGAGTACTCAATTATTGACTTGCTGGCCTCCTTTCAACCTTTCCAATTCATTTCCTGCTTCCATGCAATTTTTTGGGGAGGGCTGTGAGGCAGTCTAAACGTAGGGTCTCAGATCTTCATCAGTCCTGGTGGGTCTATGGTGGGTTAACTAATTTTTGAAGTGTATTAAACCGCACACAGCTTTTTGTGGAACCTAGTTATCTTGGCAGTGTGGTGAATCCTTCAATACAGGGCTGATCTCTATGCTCAGTCTCAGTTTGACTTTTGAAAATAGCTTGAAGTCCAGTCTTGCAATGTTCAGAGCTTCCCTTGAGAGGTGACGAGTGCCTTCAATTTCACCTGAGGAGGCACCTGCAGAACCAGGCCCCATCCTCTCTTACACCGAAGTAATGGATTCTGCTCCGTTGGATTTCCTGTGATGTTCCTTGCCTCTGTCCTGCTACCAGGCACCCTTCCTAGGTCCTGCTGACTTCTGGAGAGCATGTTTTCTGTAGGAGCCATGTTTCCAGTTGCCCTCACAATAGCTGCTTCCTGAGCGCCCCCGAAAAGGGGACGTTTGACAGTGAGGGAAGGCAGGTTAATACAGCTACTCCCCTTTGCAACTTTGGGAAGGAGAGAATTTGGAGAGCCATCCAGGGAGGGATTCCCATTGTTCATGGATGGGAGTATGGGGTCTGTTACGTTCGTGGGAGGCTGCGGGCCTACCCAGGGTGCTCTGCAAGAACGAGGCCCATGCACTCTGTGAGTTATTGGCTTTATTGAAGGCAAAGTGACACATCCGCAACGGGGACTCCTGGCGTTGCTGTCACGGAGACGGGGAACCCAGCTCACCATAATCCGGGCCTGGTACGGAGTGCCAAAAATGGGGCAGACTCATACAGCTATATACAGACATCTCATACAGAAGCAAGCAGGGGCCGCCTCCTGGCTCAAGGCCATGCAAAGCAATTCTAACCAATTCATAACAAACTGCAGCTGGCAGGCCTTGAGCTGCAATAACCGGCCCGCTGAAACGTGAGAAAGCGAACGCACCCTTGCTATGCAGTAACACAATCTTCCGTGGTACCCTACAGGGTCTTAAAGCTTTTGTAGTTCTATATTCCTTTGTGCTTCTTTTAATAGGTAGAACAATCATTGGCTTCATTCAATTGATAAAAGTCCATGGTGGGTTGGGTAAGGATGTAGCATTTTTGAGAAACTGGACCATATTCTGCTCTAATTCACACCAGTGTAAATTCAGAGTAACTTCACCGGCATTGCTGTGGATTTACACCAGTACATCTGAGAGCAAGATCTGACCCACTAGATCTACAGTGTAAGGAGCACCATTCAGCCCACAGGAGTTGTAACTCCTGCCTAACTTGATTAGCCAGCAAAATAGTTACTGTTCCATGAGTACACCCAGTGCCATATAAGCCAGAGGCTTCCCTCAGGCAGTGAACATATGAGCTTAGTTGGAACAGATTTTGTTCTCTTTAGACACTTGATTGGGAAATCAGTTACTTCTGTGGGGAAGAAGAGGTGGAACAGATGGTATTCCCCTTCTGAAAGATGCAGAGTCTCTGACTAGCTAGGAAACTTAGACAAGGACAGGGCTCCTGGAAGCCATTCTTTTGTCACCACCCAGTGGGATGATTCAATTCAGTCTACTTGGGACTGAATGCAACAACCACACACACACACAGAGGGCGGGGATATGGTGGGGGGAAATCTGGGGCAGCCCTCTTCACAAGCATGAGAGGCCAACGTGACTGTATCACTTGTGCTTTGCAAGCTGAGCTGACTCCTGCTTGGTTTCAGAAAAGAATTCAAAGGCCTGGCCTTAACCTGCAAAAGCCCTAATGGATTGGGACGGACTATCTCAGAGACTAATTTATCGTCCACTACCCAGTAGGCCAACTATGCATCATTAGAACGTTACAGCTAGGGAAACCCAGGGCTACATTGTCAGGCAGTGAGGCAGAGCGTTCTCAGTGGCGGTGCCCTGGCTGTGGAAGTTGCTGCCAGAGACTGAATCCAAACCCAGCGCCCCTGTTCCGAATCCAGGTCCAAGCAAACTCTGAGGCTTGTGCCCCTCTCTCTGTAACTGTAATTGGGGAAGATTTGAAGAGTAAACAGTAGAAGACTATCTGGTCAAATGAACTCCTAATAGTGTCATCTGGTTTGGTTTATTTAATGGCTCATCAGCGTTTCTGTCCCACTCATTCTCCCACCACCACCCCAAAATGGGCAGAGGTCATACTCACAGTGATGGTAATAAAACCTGGCCACTTGGTATAGGGCAAGTTGGCTCAGACCCACCAAAAGTTTGCCTCATCATTTCTTGGCCTCCTATCCACATACAAAACACTTGCACCTCCCCAGCCAGCCAGCACTCTGTGCAGTGCATGACAACCATGCAACCCTCAGCTGCTACATCCTCCTCTTCTCTGGGGTTACATTGTGTTGTGACCTGAAACACTGAGTGGGTCTCATCGTTCATTCCTCCCTGAGTCCTATGCCAGCAGCAATCTGTCTGCTGGCAGCAAGCAGCTGGGTGCTGTGTCACCTACTGCACACAGACACACCGATTCATGTCGGTGTTCTCCGGTCATGGGACCCCAATTATAAGGTTAGGCCCAGTCTTTTCCCCATTGAAATCAGTAAGAGATTTGATACTGAATTCCATTTTAGCAAGGCAGGCCCGTGATCCTTGCCTCTCAGTGGATGGCCACCTCAGCTTGATTCACTTCCAGGTTTACAGAGCAATTTCTCTACCTACAGTCTACTTAGACTGTAAAGTCTTTGGGGAAGAGATGTCTTTTTCTTCTGTGTTTGGACAGCGCCTAGCACAATGGGACCCTAGTCCATGACTGGAGCTCCTAGATGCTCCAAATAATCCAAATAATCAATAATAATACTAATAAAGCATTGGCTACCTCTTTCATGTGCAAATATATTACAGGAACAAGGATGCTTTAAGATCACATTTGATAAGTGTACACCTTTCTTCACTTTTGTGTTACTTACCATCAGTTACTTATTGAAACTGACAGATTAAAAAATAATAATTTATTTCTCAGTATTGATGCTTTTTGTTTATTTTTCTGCATTTCTGTCAGCTTGGACAGTGAAAATCAGTGAGGTCATTTTCACTCTCATGTCCTCAGTACTGCAATGTTTGGGTTGCAAACACTGCAGAGGAGCAGTAATTGCTTAAAAACAGTTGTTTCCATTGGGTTATTTTTAAAATGGCTTTTTATAAAGTTTGTTTTTACAAAGTCCAAATTTTGAACAAGCATATGTTGTGTTTTCTCCTAAAATTAAGTTGTGTGCGCAATGTCATGAGAAATCAACACATGGTGCTATTATAAATAGTGTTATGAATTTTTGCTATTTGATTATATAGCAGTTAGGGCTTGAATAAAATGCTTTCTGCCAGCTATGGTGCAGTTCATGCCGAAAGATGTACATACCACCAATAGAGTCTGTTCTGCCTTTGTTTCTTTCTAAGAATCCTTGTAAGGGACTATATCCTGCTTGCAGGTTGTACCCAGGCAAGCAAATAAAATATTTCATGGTGCCAAAACATTACAGTGTGTGTTTATACATTTGAATACAATTTATAAACAGTTCTGCTAATATTTTCTCTATTTTCCCTGTGTTTTTCTTCTCTAATTCGTTATTACTGGTGAATAAACAGAATGGGAAAAGACGTATTTGGTGCACTTAAGCATAAGATGAGGTGTGGGTGAGGAGTGGACCCAAGTTTGAGGGACTAGTTGCCCCATTTCTGTGATGTGCTGAACTGTTAGCTCTGTCGCTAAACTGAAGGGACTGTTGGGCAGACTTCCTCCTTTTGGGGATTGATCCCCTTCTCCCATCACTGCTAACTCACCCCAGCCAGAGATGACAGCCCTGTGTCTCATAAAAAGATCCCCTTTCTGTACTCTCACCCCCCATTTCAACTGACATAAGCTGAACACGGTGCTGTAGTAGCTCCAGAGGTACTTCTTGGGAGCAAAGCAGAAGCATTTCTCGCAAAGTGCAGTTTAATATGCGTTTGTTTGCCAGATGGTGCTGCCTTCCCTCCTTGGCTATGGCTGTGAGAAAGCATTTTGTTTAAATGATAAACAAATGAATTGATCCCCATAGCACCACCTCTCTCCAAACGTATGCAACCGCCATCCCTGGGACACCAGGCTTATTGCAGGCTAGGTAAGGAGTGTGTGTGTGTGTGTGTGTGTGTGTGTGGGCGTGCACACGCACCTCAGTATATTGTCAACATCTAACTGCCCCCTGCAAATGAAAACCCTCATCAGATAGGCTGATATGGTTTCTCTTGTGACAATGAGTTTTCTTTCTTCCTTATTGCAGGCTAGGTAAGGAGTGTGTGTGTGTGTGTGTGTGTGTGTGTGTGTGTGCGCGCACGCACCTCAGTATATTGTCAACATCTAACTGCCCCCTGCAAATGAAAACCCTCATCAGATAGGCTGATATGGTTTCTCTTGTGACAATGAGTTTTCTTTCTTCCTATTCAGCTTGCAAGGCACTGGTCGATGAGCTACTGTATGACATTAGGAAGGTGAATCCGAAGAGGACCATTGACGTGGGGTCATTCCGAATAAGCCCTGACGGGACACAAGAGAGGAGTAAGGTAACAGGAAAATGATCTGACAGTACATAATTGCTGATATGTGCAATTACCAACCACTTATCCAAACAGCAGTTGGTCTTAATCTTCCAACCTTTTTCTTGCTAAGGGTATCAGAGACTAAATTGCTTCTGTTTCCTTTGGGACCCAAAGTAATCTTTAGGCCTCAAATTGAGGTATTTTCTTTTTTTCAATACCTACATTTTTGGCTTTTTAATGTTTCGAGCAGTATTATTCCACTGTTAATCTTGACAGAAATAAATCGGTGCTACACATGCTATTAAAAGAGAGAGAGAGAGAGAGAGAATATATATATATATCCTGTCTAGAGACTGACATCTATCTAATCAGCTTTTGTACTCTGTATCTGAAGTGTATCTATTACCTTCCTTAGAGCCTGTTTGAGGGTACTGAATGACTTCAACTCCCATTGACTGCAGTGGAAGATAAGGATTCTGAATGCTTTGCCAGACCAGGCCCTTAAAATCCACACCCCTAAGCAGCGTTGTTAAGCCAACCTAAGTCTCTGTGTAGACAGTGCTAGGGTGATGGAAGAATTCTTCTGTCAACCTAGCTATCCCTAATCAACCTCAGGGAGGTGGATTAACTGCACAGATGGGAGTACACCTCCCATCAGCATAGGTAGTATCTACGCTGAATCGCTACAGCAGTGTAAGTAACTGCAGTGGTGCAGCTGTGCCACTGTGGCATTTTAAGTGTAGACAAGACCTTTGACTGTAAGGTTTTAGGGCTAGGACCATGTCTTCCTGTGGTGGGGAGTGTACTGGGTGGCACTGGATAAATAATAGAAAATAGCACAATCGAAAAGACCTTGGGAATGGTTAGCCAGCCGAATCATTCAGTGAATATCCTAGGATGAGGTTTCAGAAGAGATGTTTTCTCACAGAATGGCCCTGCTGTAAAGATGAAGGCTTGCTGCTCATTTATGTCAGTGCCCACTCCCAATGATGCTCCTCAGGGCTGGCCTTATTATATGTAGGCCCCCAAGCTGCCAGTGTGAGGGATCAGGGAATTAATTGTGTTCCCCTCCAGTTCTGCTGCTGGAGGAGAAGACTGAGCTGGCCTATGACTTGTCAAGTCAGCTCAGGGTTGAATGGGTATGAAGCTTTCTAGACAGGGCCCCAGAGATCATATACATTGCTGAAGATAAGAGCTGATTCTGATCACAATGCAATTCCATTTATTTTCCAATTTACTTTATTTATATTATAGTAGTGCTTAGAAGCCTCAACTCGAACTCAGGGCCCCACTGTGGTAGGCACTGTACAAACACATAGTGAGAAATATTCCCTGCCCCAAAGAGCTTACAAGCTAAACAGACAAGACATACTCACAATAGGAGTGGAAACAGAGGTGAAGAGTTTTGTCCAAGGTCAGAAGCAGAACTAAGACTAGAACCTGGACTTTCTGGGTCCCAGGCCACCACCCTATCCACTGGACCATGCTGCCTCGTATATGTCACTTCAGCTTTATGCTGGTGTACCCAGTATCAGAATTGCCCACTAATACTAGCCCTGCTGCGTCTTTAGAGTAGCTTTTTATGTCTTCTCACTTTGAGCGAGAAGCATCTGCTTATATGACACTTCAAAGTATAAGAGATGTCATTAGTTGCATGTCTTTTTATATAACATAAAATAGATGACTGTTCTAGGAACACAGATCTATGGATGAGCTAAGCAGATCTGACTGTAGCTTACATTGCTGTGTTTACTCATTAGTAGCAATCTTAAAGTGGGTGAGTGATTTTTTCCCCCTCCCTTAATATATAAAAGTCCACATATCTTTAATAAAATCCATGTTCTCAATCCCTACTCTCTAATGTAACAGAAGGGTTCATTAGCCCATCTTTCATCATTTGTTTAAACATTATTTTATGACATTGATTTCTTCAGAAGTAAACAAACATTCGCTTGCTGTGCCTGTCAACTAATCTCAAAACGGAATGTTTAAATTGCTGTAGTTTGCTCTTCATAAACAAGGTTTCCCCTAACCCCAGCTTGTGTACAGCTTGCCATTGTTTCAATACAAACCTTCTGGAGGAAAACAGATGTGTGCAGCCTATAGCATCATGACTTTTGGATACCAGAGGAGGAAATGCTTTCCAAGGACAGATATGTTACATGGTTTGGTAGCAGAATTAGTTTTTGACACATGCTTCAAAGAGGGCATAAGGGAGTTAGGTACCCAAATTCCATTGACTATTCATGAGAGTTGGGTGCCAGCTCCTTTATCTTCCTTTGAGGACCACAGCCATAAGTATAGCCATTTTAGTGTAATTAGTGTAGTGCATATGGCAATTAGTCAATGGCAAACGGATCCATAATATTTATACTTCAGTATGAATTGACACTAAGTAACATTTTCAAAAGAGGGACTGAGGAGCCAAAGGGCTTTGACTAAACAGCAGGTTAGTGTGCTGCCAGCCAGGGTGTGAATCTACAGCGCACTATGTGGACCCTTCCTCTGTGCACTGTAAGTTCCGTTGCACGTTTTGACGTACTCCCATTTCAAACAGCAGTCTGTCAGAGCACACTATGGAATTTACAATGCGCAGTAGCAGGTCTGGGTGGCCGGTTAGGCCTGGCCTACACTAAAAAGTTAGGTTGACCCAGCTACATCCCTGAGCAACATAGTTAAGCTGACCTGACTCCCTGTGTAGACATGCTAGGTCGATGGAAGAATTCTTCCGTCAATCTAGCTACTGCCTCTTGGGGAGGTGGATGACCTACACCAATGGGAGAAGCCATCCCATCAGCATAGGTAGTGTCTACGGTGAAGTGCTAGAGCAGCTCAGCTGCGGCACTACAGTTGTGCCACTATAGTGTTTCAAGTGTAGACAAGCCCTTAGTGTGTGGCAAGCTAGTGTGCTGTAGGTTCACTCACTGGCTTGTCACACACTAACTCGCCATGTAGACAAACTGTGGGTTTCACTGAAAGTCAGTAGGGCTAAGGAATCTAAGTGATTGTCATGTCTGACCACAGCTCATCAAAAAAGGACATTTTCACAAACATTTTCATCTCAAAAATTTAATAATTTAAGAAAAACATTGACATTTTGAATTTATAAAAGTTTGTACCAGCTCGATGCAGAACTAGATTTTAAAATACAGACTGGGGCTGATAGGTCTTTCTTCATGCATGACAGGGTGACAGAGTAGGTGTTAGTCTTAGGCCCAGTGTGCGTGCACACAGAAAACACACCAATTTAACTAAATCGGTTTCTAAATTAATTTAGCTTTAAATTGATACAGCTCCCTCGCGTGGACCCTCTTAAATTGGTTTAACAGTGTCTAGCCTAGGGAGTTGCATCACATTTCACTTAAATTAGCTTAAGAGTGGCTGAAATCAATTTAGCTTAATTCAGTTGCTGATTTTGAAACTGATTTAATTAAAATGGTGTAATTTCTTTATATAGACCATCCCTTACTTGGGTGAATAAAAGAACCTGCCAAATCTCAGTCAATCTTTGGAAATTCTCTCAAACTCCCCCCCCCCTCCCTCCTTTTTACTTAGTTCTGAATTCTGGAGCAGTGTCATTTCACCAAACCACACAAAGATAGAATTGTGATTTTGTTTGTTCTGGTTAAAATGCAATTAGCTGTCTTTGTCCTTGGTTTGTTCTATATGTTGTATATTAACTCACATTAAAGGGGATTTTGCTGTTGATATCAAGTGTGTAGTTACTTCTAGTAATTTAGACATAAGAAATTCCAGTCTTTATATAGTCATTCATATTTATGTTTGATTTACATTGATTTATAACGTAATTTGAATTGACTTCAGATCTAAATTGTGAAGAAAAGCTGGGAAATTAGGAGTGGCAGTATGAGAGCAGACAATTTACTCTGGCAATCCGACCTTTGGCAGTGGTTTATATATCTGATGCTTGAGAGGAAGACCAAAGTAATGCATTCTGCCAAATATGCGTTGCCCTGTATATGTGTCAGGTAAGTAGGTGGAGGATTCCTTCTCAGTGCCAGCAGGCAATCACAGCTTATACACTGAAACATGAGCCGTGATATCTCTTGTAGATATTTACATTTCAGTAGCAATATTGCTAAGTTAAAATATTAAATACGTGATAGAAATTGTAGCACCAAATTGCACATGGTGAATGCAGATCCAGATGGTGCCAAAGAGACTAGACTGATAAATCAGACAGATGCATGCATCATTAAAGACTCCCTTTCTATAGAACATACTTATTCATTTATGGGACAGAAAGCAGTCTCAATACTACATCTCCACATGTTGAAGAATTAGTCTACTCTGTAGTATATTAAAGTTGCCATTCACGGAAGGTCATCATGCCTGACATCCTGGTTTACTGTTCCCAGCTTGTACTGCAGGTTGCCATGCCTTGCCATCACCTTCTTTTCCTCCCGCAGCTGCCAGCTATGGAGAGATAAGAGAGGCAGCAGCAAAGATGTGGAAGAACCAGCAGGCAGTAATGTGTCTCTTGGCCCGCTACTTTTTTTTCTAGCCCCTTCCACCCCCATCCCCCCACCTCCATTGTATAAGGCCAGAAGGTTCCATTTTGGATCTTCAGATCACTCTATCTCACAAAGAAGTCTGCTATTGCAAGAACCACTTCATGCAGCACCAGCCAGGTTCAAAGTGGAGTTGGATGAGGTGTAATCGCTCTCATGGACCCTAAATGGCAACAAATAGATTATTTCACTGGCTGGTGCAAAGTCCATAATTTAACTACCCCATTAAACGAGTGAAATGTAACCTTGAGTTCCTCTAGAAGGGCCTGTGTGGGGGTACATATGAGTGTTCAAGCAAAAAGGTCGTGTCTCTGTGGTATAACATGGAGGTGGAACTTCCTTCTCAACACTGCCATCACCTGACTTCAGCTTCTCTATAAACATGTCCATAGGGGACATCTCTCTCTCTTTCTTCCCCTCGCTCTCGCCCTCCCATTCTTTTTTCTTTTTTAAGTGTCACTTCCAGATATTTTCACAATCTACATAATGCTGAACCAGTGCCCTTTTTTGTGAGATCTATGACGTTCTGCTTCTCAGGCTGGGGCACATTTTCCAGGAATGCTGGGGAGTCTTACTACCTAGTCCATAAACAGATGGCTGTTCTTTGTTACCTGTCCCCAAAGTCTTCTGTCACAGTCGCTCAGGTTTTCTGCCTTGGGTTTCTTTGAGCTTTTTTATCTAACCACAGGGCATTGAAATTTGCACCCCTTTGATATTCTGTGAGGGTTGGAAGGGTTTCCCAATCAAATGCATGTCAAATAGTTGCTTTTCTGTTTTCTACGCATTCTTCTGGTCTGGAGTTATGTCTGACATCCCTCATCTCCTTCTCAGCTGGCAAGTTCTTCAAGATAGACTGTGCTTTTCTCTGTTTTTGGCACATATCTACTACAGTGGGAATGCCAGTTGTGGTTGGGAACCCTGGATGCAATAATACTGTAAATATGTAATTTCCCCCAGGGTGTCTGAGAGAAGATTTACTTGCTATTCATCACGCTTATTGACAAGTCCTGATGCAACATGAAGCTGCTAAAAGTGATTAATCCATTTTAGTCATGTTGATTCTTCAGCACAGTTAAAACTTTTTGGAGGAATTTCAGGAAATATTAGCCTTGGAAAAAAAACTTCTGTCCCTTTGTAGACTTTAGCCCAGAGTATCTTCTCCTGTGATAAAATCTGGAGTGAGGGAGTATGTGGAGGATACGTTAAATCTGTAAAGATTCTTGCATGGAGCTCCCCCAGTATCATCCCATGCCCCGCACAGAGAAGGCTACAGGTCCCATTCCCAAAACCAGGCAGATCTTCTAGGTGTCTATGGGGTGCCAAAGCCATATGCATGGAGACCCTGTGCCTCCACCATAGCTCTGGCCCTAGGCAGCCTCTAGGAGCCATGCTACAACAGAATCCCCATGGCTGTGGTTGGCCCTGGGACTCCTGAAGGGTGTGGGGCTCTGTGGAAAAGATTTTTCAGCCTAGGGCTATGTTACCTTTTGCAGGGCTTCTCTTTAGGGGTTGGAGGTGGCTTGGGTGATTTCTACCCATTCCTGCTGTCTCTTCTCATTCATCACACGCAGATCTTGAACCCATAGAGAGGTTTCATCCAGGCCTAAATGTCTGGGAGGAGAGGCGTCACCTGACCCCATCTCCTCCTCTCTCCCATTGGGATAGGATGGGAGCAGAGTTTGGTAGAGGTAGGTTCCCTCTTTGTGAAAATCTCAGGGGACAATCTGGGCCTTTGTTTTAATTATTCTTCCTCCTGCTGCTCCTGAAACTCTAAGATGGCTGGTGTTTCTCTCATGGCACCTGTGGAAATGGCTCTCTCCTGTTCTCTTTCTGTGGGATCTGCAGTTCTGTTTTTAGGCCTGCAGCCTTGCTGTTCTGTAGATCCTCCTCTTAGTGGCGTTTATTGCTTATTGCTTATTTCAATCTTAGCCTCTTCTTGCAGCTGTGGCTTTTCCCTGTCCCTAAACTCCTGTATGAGCCTGATCTGTTTTCTCTCCTTGTGCACCCTGAGGTGGGGGCAAGGCAAACAACTCCTCCCCTCATGGCAGAGGAGCCTCCCTTACTTATTCTTGCTTTCCCTTATTTCTGGCTGTAGGAGGCTATTGCGCACACCATGTCAGGTGGTGGAGCCGTCTGCACAGTGTAACCTGATCTGTAGATTATGTACAAGAATCCCCAGTTATCACTGTGAGAGTAGAGAGGTTCTTGTCCCAAGATCAGGCCCCATATTATGAAAATTACTATATAGTTGGGAACCCTGATGTGCACAGTTTCAACACACACTATAGGAACTCTTCTATATTTACAAATAATATATTAATACATTTAGCACAGTCACAAACACACTAATTCAGCAAGGTACATAGAGATACTACAGAATGTACATACTCACACCATCCCTTGCAGAACAACCTGAAATCTTACTCATCACCGTCACCTTCCTTATCTTCACCAGTGGCCATTTTTCTGGCACCTCCCAAGGGCTACATTTCTCTCTCTTCTACTGCCTACAACCTGGGATGACACTTTTATAATACGTTACACTGACGCTACCATGTCTAATGCATATTCAGTAAAGGTTTCTCCACTCTTCCTTATTTGTATTTCCTCCCCTTACTAATGTTGAAGTGTCCTTCTGTAGGTTAGACTATTGATACGTGTACTACCATTTCAGCTCATGATTGTATCTGATACTCCTTGCTTAAATGGATTTGCGGTTATTACTTCCATATTCCTTGCAGTAGCACTTACAGCTAGGGTGACCAGACAGCAAGTGTGAAAAATTGAGATGGGGTGGGGGGTAATAGGGGCCTATATTTACAAAGAACCAAAAATTGGGACTGTCCCGATAAAATCGGGACATCTGGTCACCCTGCTTACAGCCTCCTAGCTTTGAGCAAGCTCTTCTTAGTTCCTAAAGTCTAAAGGTAACCGTTGATCTATGCCAAGGGTTACAGCTGACTTAACCACCCTAATGCAAATTTATGCTTCAGCTAGTGTCTTACAGGATACTGTAGGTTTCTTGTGTGACCGCTTAATATAACGAAAGCAGCTAAATAACGGCAAGGCAGTGAATATATAATAAAAGCAAGCCTATAGGGTACAACAGTGAGGCAAGTGGGGTAGGTAATTGGTTAGTTATAACCTGGAAGAGATACCAAAGAGTTGGCACTAGAGTGCCGTACATTTGCCAGCTCTGTCATGCAGTCCCGCAGCTCAACTGGATTATCATGCATCCAGCTGGGCTGTGGGAAGAAAGCAAATGGTTGCCTACAGTTCTGCCTGTTGGCCCCTAGATGCTGCTGTGACATCTACAGAGCTGGCTTCCTTTCGCCTCCCCTCTCTCTGCTCCTCCTGCTGGACAGGGGTGTGGGACGAGCAGCTGATCTGGGAGGTGGTGGCTTGGCTGTGGGGGGTAGCCTCACACAAAAGGCTTTGATATCCTGGGCTCCACCCCCTGCCCTCATCTGATGCTCCCAGTACATCGTGCCACCACCATTAGCAACCCCAGCACCCACCTATCTCCTCAGGAGCAATATTAACAGCCCCAACAGCTTCCCACTCAGAATTCCCCAGCCACCCCGCCTGTCACCATCAAGCACCCAGCCACCTTCCTACTATAGGCAAAGCTAAGTTCTATAACCTACTCTCCAACCACGACTTCGGGCAGGGTGTGTTTGAACTTGAGTTTATAGTTAATTTGCATCTCATTTGAATAGAACTCATTAAACATTTTGCATAAAATGCGACAACTAGAGCAGAACAAAACTTGACGATAATGACATAATGAGGCCTACCGTATTTCTCAAATGCTGCCTCGGTGGCCTCATGCGCAGCCACAGCCTCCAGGGTGGTGATTGGGGTGGGGGGTAAAGCAATGTTAACAAACATACAAATATCACTTTTCACAGAAACCGACTTACTAGCTAGCAAGTCTAAAAACAAACAACAACAAAGACAAGAACATGCACAGCAAATTATTTGTTTTTATTCTGTTTAGGTCCAGTAAAGAATAGAGACAACTGTACATTATTTTTATTATTGAGTCTGCAATAAAAACCTATATAAATAAATTACAGTGATTTGGACGTGTATATGTGCATATTTATTTGTTTTTCCTAAAGTTAATTAAATATTTTAAGAAAAATTGTCAGAGTGGCCACCAGCAAGAGTTGGTGGCCACCCTCTGAGGCCACCAAAAATTTTCTTGAGAGACTTTCTACGTGCGCATGTGCCGTCTGCCCCTCATATAGTTGACCCTCCACGTTCTGCTCTGTTGGTGGCCTTCTGCAGCCCTTATGCAGCTGTGTGAGTTTCTCCCAATTGTTATCGCAGCCTGTGACTTTGGGATTCTCAGAGATGTGCCTTACCTCCTCTCATATCTTTTCCTGGGGGCATTGTTGAGCAACACAGATTAATGAAGATAAGTGTTAACTTCTTACCTGGATGTTTAGATCCAGAAATTTCAGACTATTAAACTGCTTCCCATTTCTCATGAGAGTCTCTGGGGTATTTCATTTCCTGTGTTTATTATTGTAAACCATGGCATGCAGTTTGTAGCATCATCTCTTTGGCATGAAGTTCTTATTACCCACTTGCTGCATCTGCCTGATTTGATTGTTTTAGTCTTTAGGCGGCAAAATATCCAGTGGGGCAGATCAGGCTCCTAGAAATCAAATAAACAATAAGGAATTACTTTGTTGCAAAAGGCTAGAAGCACTACTTGGGTCATAGTCAAAGAGCCTTATAATGGCACCAGGAAATGCCTATGTTGTACGTTGAGAATGTGATGGGGGACGATATGTAACAGTGGGCAAAATAGCAGCACGTTGTGGTAGACTCGATGAAAACCTTTCAAAATCCCTGTGCTGGCATGTTAATCCTGGAATTACCCTGGACTGCAGGCTTAGCGGGTCTTACAAATGGGAAGAATCTTGTCTGTTTTTCATGGATAGTGAAATAAGTGGGAATGTGATTTGAAGATGCTTCAGTAGATCTCACAAGTTCATTCAGTAGGAGGGAAAATTCCTCAAATAAATTATCATCATAGATTAAAAAGGAATGTGCTTTTATTTTCAGATATTATCCAAGATGATGGAGTAGCACAATGGACAGTATGAATGGCACTTTTTAAAAAAGAAAATAGTATATTTTGAAAATGTTTTGTGTAGGAGATTGAAGTCGTAAGCATACAGGCTTGGGATAGAAAGGAAACTGATAGCTCCTCTCTTCTACAACTTATAAAAAGATTACTAATAGTTGTCATAAAAATCTCTGCTAGGATAGCAGCCAGTTTACAGTCAGATAAAAAAGAGTTTAGTTTACATGATTTACCATCTACCAAATCCATATTAATGCAGATAAATTAAGTGATCGTGTACAGTAAGTCTGTAGAAATACAAGTTAAAATATGCTTCTATTCCTTACCGCTGACATCTCCCAAATCCCTTTCATCTTAATAAGATGTCAGCTTCAGGGCTGTATTTCAGGATATATGGTGTATTCTAGTTTTTGAAAAGGACTTTCTTCTAGGAAGATAGGAATTGCCTTACTGGGTCAGACCTGTGGTCCATCTAGTCCATTATCCCATCTCCAAAAAGGCCAGCATCAGATGCTGCAAAAAGGTGGGGGAAAACCCACCCCACAGTAGTCGGATATGGGATAATCTGCTCCCAGGAAGGTCTTGCCCTTTCACATTTTTTTATTAACGTTAATAAAAAACGGGGGGGGGGGGGAGGGATAGCTCAGTGGTTTGAGCATTGGCCTGCTAAACCCAGGGTTGTGAGTTCAATCCTTGAGGGGGCCATTTGGGGATATGGGGCAAAAATTGGGGATTGGTCCTGCTTTGAGCAGGGGGTTGGACTAGATGACCTAAGGTCCCTTCCAACCCTGATCTTCTATGATTCTATGAACTCTGGATGTTGTTATTTATATCTCATTTTTAATCTTGCCGAGTTCTTGGTCTCAGCAACATCCTGTAGCATGGTTTCTATAGTCTGTGAAAAAGTACTTCCTACGATCATTTAGAATTTGCCATCTTTAAATTTCCTTGAAGACCCATGTTTTGGTGGGCACTCACCTCGGAGCACTCCCTGGTGTCAAGGCTGGTGCCAATGCCATGACGTGGAATGGTAAGCGTATCCCTGCCTCAGGTTCCCCTAATGCGCTTTCAGTGAGTTCAGGGAGGTTTTTTTTATGTAGTGAACAGTGTATCTCCAGGGTCTAATTTATTTAACCAAAGGCTGAACAGACACCCAAGCAAGCCTTCACCCCAGCTGGAGGGCTGAGTTAATCTTAGTCTGTCTGCCCCACCTGAGTTCATCCATCTCCTCCATCCAGCAAGGCCCTCTCAATGCTGGCGGCCCTCTGGGGATGGGTCTTTTGCCATCACCAGTGATCTCTGCACTCTAGCCCCACTCTCAGAGATCAAACCACCGCAGCTCTTTTCTGGAGTTGTGTGTTGTTTGCAATCTGGACAGCCAGCCTTTGTCTGATAAGGTCCTTTTGCTGGGGCTAAGATTCTGCAGGGATTCAGGTACTTGTAGCTTTTACCTTGCAGAACCTCTTCCCTCTAGAAGTGTCTTTCCTGTGTTCCCTTTCCTGGTGAACTCCCTAAGCAGATTTCCTCAGAATAGAGTGACCAGACAGCAAGTGTGAAAAATCGGTACAGGGGGTAGGGGGCAATAGGATCCTATATAAGAAAAAGACCCCAAAATCGGGACTGTCCCTATAAAATCAGGACATCTAGTCACCCTACCTCAGAAGTCCATCTCCTCAGGAACTTTCTGCCTTCTACCAGCTCCTGGCTGAGCCCTCATGACCCTTTATTAGGCCAAAGTGTTCCTCTGGGCTGCTCTCTTCAGGCCATTCCTTGTTGGTTATTCCCCTGATGATTTCCCCCCCTCCATCCCAAGGGCGGGCCATTCCACCTTCTGCTCTTAATGAGGGGCATCACCCAGAGGCCCCTACCCTACAAAGGATCTTGATTGGATGGTGGGATATCAGGGGGTGAAGTGGATTCTCTGACGCTAGGGGCCCTAGATTGTTTTACAACTCCTCTTCTTCCAGGACCTGTTACCTTAACTACGGAGTTGGGCAATAAATTCCCTCCTCTGGACAATTGGGCAGAAGAGATAGAGGCTCAGGAATTAGCTGGGGACGCAGGTGCATATAGCACCCTCATCGTGACAAGAGAGGCTCTGGAGTTGGTGATGGATATTGGGGAAGGGGCTGGAAATGTGGTGGTATTATTAGATCAGCAGGAGAAGGACAGAAAGGAGGATAAGAAGTCTGGGCATGGTTGGAGGAAGAGCCTGGGGCAGTTGGCGGTGACATCTGGCTTGGTACTTGGAAATCAGTTGTGCTCAGTAGTGGAATCATACCCACTGACTCTCATTCACCAGCCACGGGAGAGTTTTGTGCCACGGGCACATTGTCTTCCCTATGCCTATGTTGTCCAAAAGCCTTGGAGATAGAAACCCCAGTAAGAAAGTTCAGAGCAAGAAGTGAGGAGGGATTAAAGAGAACTAAAGGAAGGAAGGAAGGAGATTTGAGATACTGAGGATGGGGGATGGAAAAGTGCATGATTTTAGGGGGAGGCCTATTAAATTTCTTTTGAGGACTCCTGATGGTGTCTTTTGACTGTATGGGAGGATCCCACAACCCACATAGGCAGACTGAGGAGCCAGGCCCTCTGATGGTGAGGACTTTGCATGTGAATAGTATTGGAGCACCAAGGACACAGGTGTGGAAGATGGCAGTGTTACAAGACCTGCAGCACTTGGATGTGCTGTTGATTCAGGATACTCGATTACACTCTGAAATGAATTGTGAAAAGGCCCTATCCACATGGAGGAGTCCATGTGGTCTGTGGGTGAAAGTGTACCTGATGACCTAAGTGCATTATTCTACATCTTCAAGAGCCATTAGTACTATCCATATACTCAAAATCCATCATTATCACTCTCACAGGTACAAGCTCATTGATGTTTACAGGCACCTTCGCTCAGGGAGGGAGAGAGCACTATTGTTGGAGGCTGTGACTCCTTTTCTTTTTTCTTCTCAGATTGTTATTTTTGGAGGTGACTAACTCTCCTGTTCAGGCACAGGATAGTGGTAGCAGTGAGGTGGATGGAAAGGGACATCAACAGACCAGGGGAGCAGATGTTCATCTGCTACGTACATTAGTGCAAAAAGCTGAACTGAAAGATATTTTTTGGAAGAGGATTTAGAGATCATGCCTCAGAAGCAGGGGTGTGTGAAGGGGGATGGATATACATTTTTAGAGGGGCAAGGAAAAGTAGAATTGACCGGCTGTACATACAGAAGGGAGTGGAGTATGTAGGATTCTGGACTGTTGCACTGGAGGTATCGGATCATTTGTTGGTGTAGGTCACTGCGTTGGAATATGGTCATTTGGTTTGGGAAGAGGATTTGGAAACTGAACTCAAGGTTCTTGGAAGTAATGAGTGGTAGTGACCAGGTGTAGCAGGGGGAAGAGGCCTGGGTTTTTTGCTTCCTCACCCAATTTAAAGATTCAGAGTCAAAAATTGAGGTATCTCCCTCCTTGCTGATCTGGTAGGTGAATAGGAGGGAGGGGCTGAAGCTTGGTAGGGCGGTATGATCTTGGCAAAGGTGCTCCTCAAGTGGCTTGGTGGGGTGGCTCCAGAGCTAAGCCATCCAGTCCAGGCCAGTGCTGTCAAGGGTAGGCTGCTAGCGGACTCACTGTGTGATCTTCAGGGGGTGTTTGAGGCAAGGGCAGCAGGAGAGGGTCTGTATATTCCTTGGATCAAAACAAGGCCTTTGATTCGGTGCAGCATGAGTATCTGTGGGATGTGCTACTGCATTATGTGATTCTGTGCCCCTTCATTGCCTGGCTGTGGTCCTTGTACAAGGGGGCTGTCAGTTACCTTTTGGCTAATGGCTGGCTAGGACAGAGGGATGTCCCTCTGAGGTGGGGAGGGAGGCAGCACTGTCCTTTGAGTCCTTTGTGCTATGTGGTCTCATGGATTCTCCTGTTAGGCTCTTGGCAGCAGGCGATGGAGTGCGGGGGGAGGGAGACAGAGTTGTGTTATTTCTACTGGGGTTGTAGGTTTCATGGATGACCTATCAGTTGTGGTATCAACCCATGAGGAGAGTGACAAGATGTGGACTTGCCTCTGGTGCTATGAGCAAGCAAGATGGGCTAGGTTGAATTTGATGAAGAGTGAGACATTATGGTTTGATGATATGGGAGGCATGAGTGGTGACAGTCCAGGCTTCCTGCCTTTGGCTGCAGAGTAGACAGGAGGAAGGTGTACTGAAGAACTTGGGGGTAGAGTTCTGCTTGGAAGGTGTGTCCATGAGACAGAATTGGGAGAGGGTCCTGGAGCAGGGGAGTGGATGGTAGAGCAGTGGAGGAGCTGAAATACACCTTCCATCTTCTACAGAGTAAGAATGGTTCATCAGCACCTGCTTCTGCGCTTCCTCCACTTAGCCAGAATGTACGCGCTGACCTTGGTGCAACTGAAGGGCAGAGTGATGGGAGCTATTTCTTCTCTTCCTCTGGTGTTGGAGGACATTTCCCTTTATTAAGAGGTCTTTGTCTGTCAAGTGATGGAACACGGGGGCTTGGGGGTGAAACACCCAGAGGAACTTTTTAGGACCCTGAGTTTGCATTTTTATCTGCAAAGGATGCAGCAGGTCTTGAGCAATCAACGAGGTCGCATGCAGACTATGGTTCCAGTTTGGGTTCAGTGCGATCAACACTGTGCCATCAGTTGGTGGGCACCGTTGGAGGGATGGTGGGAAGGGAAGTGTATGAAGCCATGGTAAGGATGAAGAAGTAGGACAGTAGGCGGGAGGAGACAGAAGCAGCAGCATCAACATGTACAGGGTAGACAGAACTAGCTCCCTGAATCCCTGATTGCAGTGTTCCAGCACTTACAGAAATAGGGGATATGCTGGGAGCAAGTGAGGGAAGGACAGACGAGACTGGGGATGTATCAGTAGGTATGAGCATCTGTATCTGGCTGGTTGCCCATGTGATCTGGTCATTTTGGGGGGCTTTGAGGCTTCAACAGTTCATTGTATGGTTCATTGTAGTTACTCTAGCTATCACAGAGACCAATATGTTAGGGGCCCAGAGTATCAGTATTGTGGAGTGACTGTGAGGATGCTGCTATTGCTGTTGGCTATGATTGGCTTTTGTTTGCCATGGAGGGACCTCTTTCTGTGTATCGAGAAACCAGACTTGTGACCGGGTATTGGGAGAACCCAGGAAGCGGAAACTTGAGCACCATGCAATGAACTCTCTCTGAGGGGATGGAGCACTTGTTATGGGAATGAACAAGGACAGCTAGTCGTGGATGACTTCTGGTTTAATTGGACTTTTGACATCAAAAGGACTGTACTGGAGGATGTGGCAAGTCATCAGTGCAGGTGTTCTCCTTTCAAGGGAGTGGAGGAAAGAGAGGGGTGGGTTGTACTCTCTGGCATCAGTTTGATCTGTTTTCACCTTCCTGTACTGTGTATTTTGATTTTTCTGTTGTGTTGTCAGGAATGTGTTTATTTTTATGTTGGTTGGTGTATTTCATAAAAGATCTTAGAGGGGCGGCTGCCCAGTGAAAGTCCCCTTGTTCTTGTGTTGTGAGACAGAGGACAGAAGCTTCCAAGTATCAGAGGCGTAGCCGTGTTAGTCTGGATCTGTAGAAGCGACAAAGGGTCCTGTGGCACCTTATAGACTAACAGAGGTATTGAAGCATAAGCTTTCGTGGGTGAATACCCACTTCTTCGGATGCAAGCAGTGGAAATGTCCAGGGGCAGATCTTGCTTACCTCGTTATCTCTAGCCTGAATCTTCCCTGCACATTTATATCTGCCCCTGGACATTTCCACTGCTTGCATCCGAAGAAGTGGGTATTCACCCACGAAAGCTTATGCTTCAATACCTCTGTTAGTCTATAAGGTGCCACAGGACCCTTTGTCGCTTCTACAGAAGCTTCCAAGTTACCTTCTCTATTCCAGTCATTATTTTATATACTTTGCTCATGTCCCTGTTATTCCTTTCTAAGGAAAATAGATTGGAATATGAAGAAGCAGCAGGAGAACAAAACCATCCTATTTACTTCCATGTAAGTGATATTTCTGCCAGAATTTCAAGGCAGCTTTTGGTGAATGTGTGTGGGAGCCCCAAAGTGTTGGGGGTTGTGGGGGCAAGATAAGTGACAGCTTATGTGTTAATCGTTTTGGAGACTGCTCTGCAGCTTCCTTGTTGCCCAACCTTTCATCTTCCCACATAGCTGGGAGGAGACAAACTTTCCGAAGTGGCCTGTGGCTGTGTGATCCGCTTATGTGAGGGTCACACACACATACAGTTACTGTGGCTAAAGCCATATTAGTTTTTCAAGGTTAAATCTTTGAAACATAGTTCTGCCTGAACTGAAGAGAGGTGTATTTAATGGCTATTACAGTAATGCTGCGCCAATTGCTGCAGAAGGCCCTAGTTCTTTTTTTCAATTACATTTTTGCTCCTTGATGGAGTCCGGTGGTTGTGGGTTAAATTGTGACTTGAGCTACATGGCTGTTCAAGGGAGTGAGAATGCCATAATCCCTTACGCCCCTGCATGGGCTACCCAGACATGGGATCCAGGCACACTGGAGTAAGCAGGCATACGTACCCACTATGGAGCACGTGGGCAGAGAATGGGAGGATCATTAGCTCCAAACCACCCACCCCTCTAACCCTCCTGCCCAGTGCAGCAGAGCTGATGTGAAAGAAGGAGATACATGGAGCATGTCGTAGTTTCCTGCTGGTTTAGGCCAGCAAAGAGGAAGCTGGGGAGAATTGTGACCTTAAATGGGGTGTCTCCCAATCAGAATCTCTCTGCGTAGTGCAGTGTACACACCACCCTTTGGCTGTGCCTGAAGTCACAATCTAGCCCTTTGGATTTAAAGGCCTGAACTGCACTAATACAATATATTTGCATATGCCACCTACGAAAGCATATTTTAGGCTTTAAGGACCTGTTCCCTTAAAACAATGCCCATTCTGAAGAAGACGATTTTTGCCACACCAAAAAAACTTCAATTTGGACTGGGTTAATTGCAAGTGGAAGTGTGGAACTGAGGCATTTAAAAATGAAACTTCTGTTAAAAAAGGAGCTGTTCGCCAATATATTTCCTTAAGTTAGATAAAATAGACTCTTTGGGTCTTATATGCCACTTATCCTGCACTCTTCAACCCCCTCCCCCAAAAACCAACCTGTTAAATCTGAAGCTGCTCTCACAAAGACCATTGAAATAGTCTGAACCTTTCAGATCTGAACATTCACTGTCCCACCCTTGCAAAAGCTAGACTGAAATGGATGTTTGGTTTCTCAGCTTGCCTGCATAGGATTGTCCTGCAAATCAGAACAATGGAACAGCAAGATCTCAGCTCCACCAGGACACACCCATTTTCATCACAGATATCCATAGTCATACAGGAGCGCTCATGACCACACCAAAAAGTATCTCCAGTGTTGCTATTTCTCGGTCTTATGATTATGCTAAAAGCATCAAGAGAAAGGGGTTAGGTACACCTTTTCACTTCTTGAGACCTGGATCTATGTGACATCCTGTAGGCCACAATTCTAATGCATTCATTACTCTTAGTCTAGGCACTAGTGAACAGTTGTCCTCACAGTGCCATGAATATATGCTACAAATAATAATAGCCAATAGTTATTGGGTCCATTGACCTGTCTTCTGTGCTAAAGGTGCCTCCTACACAGTATCAGGAAAAATAAGTTCTTTCTTTTGAAATATTCTTTTCCATTGTGTTTTGCATTCTTGATAGAAATATGGTATGGAGGGAAGTTATTTACAAAATATTGCCTGGAAATAATAAAATGAAAGGCCTGACCAGCATTCTAATAGTGCAACATGCTATTGCACAAGATATTCATATGTGCTTGCTCCTCTGCTGGTAATGGTGAGGATCACTGCATGGACAGTGACCTCGGTGGATTTTTGTAGGCTAGTATAGAGCCTCCCTTATCGAGCTGAGAAAAAGCAATGACAAGATCTGAAGGCAGCCATGGTCACCCATCTTCATCTGGAAAGCTGGGTTGCCCAACTGAGCGGGTTTTGTACCATGTAGACACGACAAAGTGAGTTGCAGATGGAGAGCCTGCAGTTGTTGTTTTTTTTGCTTTGGTGCCCTAAGGTCATAACCCATGCATGATTTTAAATAGCACTTTTAAAATTAATTTATATATCAGCATCCAGTGTACAGCTGTATCTTTAATGCTTTGCATAGAGTAATGAAAGTGGAGGCTCTGTTTCTCTTTAGAGACACAATTTACAGCAAGGGTAGCCTCAAAGGCATGGCTGTCCCTGTGAAACTCACCACTGAGATCTCTCCTAGCACACTGCAGAAAGCACTGCTCTGTACAGCTGAGAGGTTAAAATTGACTACGGGGAAGAAATAATGTTGACTCCAGTTAGAAGGAAGCAGCTCATTTCCCTCACAGGGGGATAACTGGATATGTTGAAAAGCAAAAAAATGAAGAAAATAATAGGGCTGGGAAAACTTTTAAGGGAAAACCACAGTGGTTGCTATTTAAGATGCAGCTAATTTACTAAGTGTTCCCCTCTGTCTGTTATACCCATCTCTTGTGTCTCATTGTTGTTTGGGCAAGGAGTGTGTGTGTGTGTGTGTGTGTGTGGTGTTTGGCAGAGTTATTGAGTAATCCCTTGTTTATATATTATGACATATAGATACAATGTATTTTTAAACCTCTTCATAGAAATTCTTGTGACTTTCTGTATTCTCCAAAGTGTGAATGGCTCTAGTCTCCCTCATTGGGAGGTACCATTTTATTGATACTTCCTAGCAAGAAGGAGGATCTAAGGATGTAGTCTGAGATCAAGATACAGTTTAATATACAGGAATATGTATGTGTGGTATTCAGGGTTGTTGCTATTCCCAACTATCTCCTCCTTCTCCTAGACACTAAATAGTGAGGACATGCTTTCTTTTTAGAAGCACTTAATACAAAATCTGACTGATTGTTTTCCTACATCTCCCAATCACCAGGAAATCAATTTAAAAGTAGAAGGAAACAGCTCTGACATGATCTTATACACCAGATCATAAACACTACATTGATTGTGGAACTATTGAGACTCTAATACTCAAATAGCCATTCATGGACATGTTTATGGGAAAACAGAGGCAAGAGATTAAGCTACTTGCCTAAATTCACCCGGCAGGTCAGTGACAGAGCCTAGGTTTCCTGAGTCCAGTCCTCTTCCTATGTGAGTACTTGTGTCCCTCCCTTAGGAAACTTCCCGAATTCCAGGCATTTCACAGACTCTTCTGCCTAAGGCATGGACACTTAGCCCTGGTCTACACTACGAGTTTAGGTCGAATTTATTAGCGTTATTTCGATTGATCCGTGCACCCGTCCTCACGACGAAGCCCTTACCATCGACTTCTAGGGCTCTTAAAATCGATCTCACCACTCCACCCCCAACGAGAGAATTAGCGCTTAAAGCGATATTGCTGAATCGATGTAGGCTTAGTGAGGACGCAATTCGACAGTATCGGCCTCCTAAATCTATCCCACGGTGCAACAGCTGACCGCTCTGGACAGCGGTCTGAGCTCGAATGCTCCTCCCAGGTAGACAGGAAAAGCCCCGCGAACTTTTGAATTTCATTTCCTGTTTGGCCAGCGTGGTGAGCTGCAGGTGAGTGCAGATCTCATCAGCAGAGGTGACCATGATGGAGTCCCAGAACCGAAGACGAGCTCCAGCATGGACCGAGCGTGAGGTACTCGATCTGATCGCTGTTTGGGGAGACGAAACCGTGCTAGCAGAGCTAGGGTCCAAAAGAAGAAACGCCAAGACATATGCCAAAGTCTCCAAGGGCATGCAGGACAGAGGCTACAACAGGGACGCGCAACAGTGCCGCGTGAAAATTAAGGAGCTCAGGCAAGCCTACCAAAAAACCAGAGATGCAAACAGCCGCTCTGGGTCACAGCCCCAGACATGCCGCTTCTATGATGAGCTGCATGCCATTCTAGGAGGTGCAGCCAGCACAGACCCTCCCATGTGGTTTGACTCCGTATGTGGATCATCAGAACCCACAGAGGAGCCTGATGATGATAATGATGCTGAAAACAGCACACAGACCCAGCAAGGAAGCGGAGAAGCCCTTTTCCCCGACAGCCAGGAACTCTTTCTCTCCCTGGAGCCAGTACAGTTCGAACCCTCCCAAGGCGTGCTCGATGCAGGAGAAGGGACCTCTGGTGAGTGTACCTCTGTTTAATTAATACATGTTTTATAAGCAAGCGTGTTTAATGATTAATTCGTGGCCAGTACAGCCACAGCTACTCGAAAAGTCTGTTAACATGTTCGGGGATGGAGCAGAAATCCTCCGGGGACATCTCCAGAAAGATCTCCTGGATGTGCTCCCAAAGCCTGTGCAAGAGGTTTCTGGGGAGGGCAGCCTTATCCTGTGCTCCGTGGTAACACACTCTGCCGCGCCAGGCAAGCAGCACGTAGTCTGGAATCAGTGCTTTGCAAAGCATGGCGGCGTACGGTCCCGGTTTTTGCTGGCATTCAAGCAACATCCTTTCTTTATCTGTGTGTGTTATCCTCAGAAGAGTGATATCATTCATGGGAACCTGGTTGAAATAGGGGAATTTTAGTACGGGGGCATTCAGAGGGGCTCCGTCCCTGCTGGGCTGTTTGCCTGTGGCTGAACGGAAATCTTCCCCGCTGTGACCCACGCGGTGGGGGGAGGGGGCACAGCGAACATCTTGCCTGGGTGTGTGTGGGGGGGCGGGGCGATTAGGTTCTCCCTGCATGTTAACCCGAAAACCGCCCCCCCCCTAACTTTTCAATTGCTAACCTATTTGTTTTAAATTGCCAGCCCACGGGATGTTTGTTATGGGAAATGAGGGGGTTGCTGTTTGAAAACATTCCCGCCTGTTGTGAAGCTTAAAGAAGCCTATAGAGTGTCTTACCATGGCTGTCTGCAAGCCGAATTCTGTTGCCCGCCGGACCTGCTTGTGTGATCTCTCACAGCAAACTGGCAGACCCTCAATATAAGAGGCCCAGTGCAACCTTGGACAAAATGCACATGTGATATGTAATGTTTTGTTCAAACAAAATGTGTCTTTTACATTTGTCTCCCGTTTGCTTCCTCCCACAGCTGCAAATGTTTCAACGCCACCCCTTTCATCACCATCCCAGAGGCTAGCGAAGATAAGAAGTAAAAAGAAAAGGAGTCGAGACGATATGTTCTCAGAACTCATGGAATCCTCCCACTCTGAGGCTGCCCAGCAGAATGCGTGGAGGCAGACACTGTCTGAGTCCAGGAAGGCAGAATTTGATCGCGCGGACAAGTGGCGTGCTGAGGACAATGACTGGCAGGCTGAAGAGAGACAGCGGCGGGATGAAGAGAGTAGGTGGCGTCAGCGTGCAGAGAGAAGGCAGGATGCAATTCTGAGGCTACTGGAGGATCAAACGGAAATCCTCCGGCTTATGGCTGAGGACAGGCGTAGGGTTCAGGAAAGGCCGCCTGAGCCCAGACCGCCGCTACAGCCCCTGTGTAACCAACAGCCCTCCTTCCCGAGTCCCATAACCTCATCCCCGAGACGCCCAAGAACGCGTTTGGGTGGCCTCCGTGCTCCCAGCCACTCAAGCCAAGAGAACAGTCCAAGCAAGAAAGGGCTGGCATTCAATAAGTTTTAAAGTGCTGTGTGTCCTTGTCCTTCCCTCATCCCCTCCTCCACCACCCATCCTGGTGCTTCCCTTCCTCCACCACCTATCCCGGGAGACTGTGTCAGTTACCACCATAGTCCCCCCTTTGTGTTTTACAAATTAATAAAGAATGCATGATTTTTAAACAAGAATTACTTTATTTCCTCTGCAAGCGGTGATCGAGGGGGGGAGGGCAGGGCGGTTTGGGTAAAGGGAAGTAGAGCGAATGAAGGGGCGGGGCTTTTCATTACTGGGGAAAAACAGAACTTTCACACAGCATCCTGGCCATTCATGAAACTTGTTTTCAAAGCTTCCCTGATGCGCAACGCACCCTGCTGTACTCTTGTAATAGCCCTGGTGTCTGGCTGCGCATAACCAGCGGCCAGGCGATTTGCCTCAACCTCCCACCCCGCCATAAACGTCTCCCCCTTACTCTCACAGATATTGTGGAGCGCACAGCAAGCAGTAATAACAATAGGAACATTGGTTTCACTGAGATCTAACCTAGTTAATAAACTTCGCCATCTTGCTTTTAAACGGCCAAATGCACACTCCACCACCATTCTGCACTTGCTCAACCTATAGTTGAAAAGGTCCTGACTACTGTCCAGGCTACCTGTGTATGGCTTCATGAGCCATGGCATTAAGGGGTAGGCTGGGTCCCCAAGGATAACTATGGGCATCTCAACATCCCCAACGGTTATTTTCTGGTCTGGGAAGAAAGTCCCTTGGTGCAGCAGCTGAAACAGACCAGAGTTCCTGAAGATGCGAGCGTCATGTACCTTTCCCGGCCATCCCACGTTGATGTTGGTGAAACGCCCCTTGTGATCCACCAGTGCTTGCAGCACTATTGAAAAGTAACCCTTTCGGTTTATGTACTCGCTGGCTTGGTGGTCCGGTGCCAAGATAGGGATATGGGTTCCGTCTATCGCCCCTCCACAGTTCGGGAAGCCCATTGCTGCAAAGCCATCCAGTATGAGCTGCACATTTCCCAGACTCACAACCCTTGGTACAAGCAGCTTGGTGATCGCCCTGGCTACTTGCATGACAACAGCCCCCACTGTAGATTTTCCCACTCCGAATTGATTCGCGACTGACCGGTAGCTGTCTGGCGTTGCAAGCTTCCACAGGGCTATCGCCAGTCGCTTCTCTACTGTGAGGGCTGCTCTCATCTTGGTGTTCTGGCGCTTCAGGGCAGGGGAAAGCAACTCACAAAGTTCCATGAAAGTGCCCTTATGCATGCGAAAGTTTCGCAGCCACTGGGATTCATCCCAGACCTGCAGCACTATGTGGTCCCACCACTCTGTGCTTGTTTCCCGGGCCCAGAATCGGCGTTCCACTGTATCAACGAGCCCCATTACCACCATGATGTCCACCTTGCGGGGGGGCCTTTTCTGAGAGAGGTCTGTCTCCATGTCCTCATCACTCTCCTCAGGCTGATGCTGTCCCGTCCTCGCCTCCTGTTGCTCTAGCAGCTCCCGGTTCTCGGTCTCCATATACTCCTGGACAATGCGCGTGGTGTTCATAACGGCCATAACAGTTGCGGTGATATGATCGTGCTCCATGCTTCCCCCGGTACGCTGTTTGCAGGACAGCAGAGTGGGAGCAGAAGCGGCGGGTGGATAACAATGGTGGCAGCAATATGGCGCCCGCACGAAAAAAGGCGCGAAAGGATTTTTCGCTCCCCCCTCAGGTGCTTTCACGGAGGGAGGGGGGAGCAAGGGTTAGGCTCATTTCCTTCTAGCCGCAGATAGTACAATATGCCGTGAGCAGGGGTTAGGCGCCTTTCCTTCCAGCTGCAGATGGTACAATAAGCTCTCCTGACCCCCTCAAGGATTGAACTCGCAACCCCAGGTTTAGCGGGTCAACGCTCATACCGCTGAGCTATCCCTCTGCCCGTGTTCCAGGCAGTGCTGGATCTCCCTTAAAGAAAACGTAAAAAAGCACCCCCGGCCAGCCACACCAAAGGCCACCGGCCAGGAGCACTGTAATGTCAAGCATATTGTACGATCTGCAGCTAGAAGGCAAGGAGCTTCTCCTGTATGGTCCCGCGACCACAACCATTTATGGCATATTGCACGATCTGCAGCTAGAAGGCAAGGAGCTTATGCTGTGCAGTCCCGCGACTACCAGCCTCAGGCGGAATGGCCCCCTCAAGGATTGAACTCGCAACCCCGGGTTTAGCGGGCCAACGCGCAGAACGCTGAGCTATCCCTCTGCCCGTATTATACCGTGACTGAATCTCCACTAGACCTAATGTGAAGGCGTACGCTGGAGATGTACGGTAATTGTGAGCTGAGCAGCCTTCTGTAGCCTTCTGTAGCAAACATGGAAAGCACGCAGACAAGGCGCGAAAAAGATTGCTTTCAAGGAGGGAGGGAGGGACGTTTGATGGCCTGATGACATGTACCCAGAACCACCAGCGACATTTTTTTCTGCCCCATCAGGCTTTGGGATCGCAACCCAGAATTCCAATGGGCGGCGGAGACTGCGGGAACTGTGGGATAGCTACCCGCAATGCAATGCTTCGAAGGTCGATGCTACTCTCGCTACTGTGGACACAGACAATCGACCTCATGGTCTTAACGCTCTTTAGTGGGGACACACACAATCGATTCCATTAATTCGGGTTTTAATATATCGACTTCTATAATTTCGACCTAATTCTGTAGTGTAGACGTACCCTTAGAAAGGAAGCCAAATACCAACTGTCAGGGAGACCTGGACCTTGTGATTAGCTGCAAATCACTGTGATTTCTTCTTGAGAATTCTGTTCTGCTGCAGTGTTTGTAACATCCCTCCTGAAGTGGCTACTAAGGATGTCCAATCAGGATAGTATTTACTGATTACATTGTGGCAGTGCCTGAGGGTCCCAGTCATAGATCAGGGCCCACCTGTGCTTGGTGCTGTACAAACATAACAAAAAGACAGTGCCTGACCCAGGGTGCCTACCATCTCAGGCATATTTAAGGCATGCATACAAATGATTTGTCTGGATGTGTGTATGTGTAAAATTGTTTAGACAAGAGTTTATCCTGGGAATTTAGAAATTAGAAGATTAAAAGAAAAACACATTAATATGATACTCAATCTGAAATTAGACATGATCTGAATTTCACAGCAGTGTCTCGTGATTCTTTGGTCATTTTTTCTTCATCACAGGAAATTTTTGAGGACTCCAAATTTCCCATAGGTATTTTAGTTTCTACCTACTGGAGAATAGGTCAGTTTTCACAAAGGAATTTTGTAAGATTATAAATTAATCTTTGAAGACTGAATTTCCAGCAACACCCCGGTGATTCGAGTAGTTTATCTGATGGGTGATTCACATTTTTATTACTAAACGATTAGCACATAAATCTGGGATTTTCAAAGGGGCCTGTGGGATTTAGGCACCCAATCCCATTGAATCCCTTTGAAAATCTCAGCCTAAAGTTTTAAGTGCTAAGTGCTTCCCTGCATGCAAAGACCACCAGAATTTGAGGGTGGCAGAGCTGGGTGGCTCTAGGTGGAGCATTGAATTGATGTGGGGCTGTAGGGGTCAAAATGAGGGATAGACCCTGTGCTCAGAGATGCAGGCATCTTTAGCTGTTGGCTGACCTGCTAAGGTCTGGTGGAGTAGTTTCCCTTCTGTACAGTGAACTGGAGAAAGACATAAAAAGATCCAACGGGAGGGGGTGGCTCATATTGGGGCCTGGAGTAAGGCTGCATCTGGGCAATGAGGAATGACTAGGGGACCAAGTGTGGGGTTGGGGAACTGGGCAAGCTGGGGAAGGGGCAGGGAGCTGGTCAAACTCTCAGAGCTGATCCAGGAATAACATTGCACACCTGGCAGAGAAAGCTTTAATTGACACTTAAGCATTCACTGTAGAACATGCCCAACTTTTCAAAGACCAGTAGCATGACCCTGGCATCCGATTAAATCAGAGAGTTAGAAAATTCAAAAAAAGCCCCCTTAATCATGTGACAGTTAAAGTTGTTAGGTGCAATTAAAGAGTAAGATGCACGATGTCTCTTTAAAAATACATAAACCCCACAAACATTAAAAGCTATGCAAATAACAAGCTGAAATTAATAAATGTTGACACTAACCTTAGCTTCCAACTCACAGAGGAGATAATTGAGAAACATTCTCAATGAGTAACTCCCATCCAACCTTATCTTTGTCTTTGTACTATAACACTGGCAATAACTACAATGTCTAAATGAACCTTATTTGTTCTTCACATAGTTTCTCTGGGAACGATATATAAAAAACGTAATACTTTACTTTTATTTATACCAGGGTAGTAAAAACATTGGTGTTTCATAAACCCATATACAATCTGCAAAATCATTTAAATCAGGTATTCAACCCCTTTTTTGTTTGGTTTTGGTTTTTGGTATGAAAAATACAGTGTATCCTCCCCAAACCTGCAGCACTTACTCTTTTTGGTTACAGAATGAATTTTCCAAGAATTCACAAGTAAATCTGTTAACTGGTTTATAAATTAAAGTGAATTAAAAACTTCAACATTTTTTTACCACTGTCAGTCTTTTCTTTGTCCTGAACAATCTTAACAATGGAATAACACAGATTCCTCAAACTTTCTATATAGTTAAAATAAACTAAAATCTTGCATATAGGCAATACATCAAGAAATTAAAATGATCTAGTGGTCCCTTCTGGCCATAAACTCTATAACTAATTAAGATAGATACAACAATTGTAAATAACTTTAATTATATAGTAGTAATAACTACTATAATTATATAGACTACAGACAGGCTTGGGTCAACAACTCACACAAGGGCAGCCTAACTAATAGAAGGAAAACTCTGATCTCCAACCGCCCATTTATGGGTTAAATGAAGCCTGGTGTTGGACAGTGGTGACACCACTGCCTCCTGTTGGCGGTCCACCAGCACTACAGCAACAAGGTGGGAAGAGAATGGGTATGTACTTAGTCTAACTGGGGAAAGACACTCTCACTGCGGTGCATGTCAGGGGTGTCAGCTGAGACATTATAATTCTTATTGGTGCAAGGTAACTAAGTCAGTGCAAGCAGTTTTCTTCTTTATGTGGCAAGTTACCAAAGGGCAGTAGTAGATACTGGTTATAAGGAGTGGTGACACTAGTCTTATGTTTTTCTGCCAAGGACTACTGCTAATGATGGGATGGTGTTTTAGTCTTATTCCAGAGGGTCCCCTGCCTCTAGCCTGTCATGAGGAAGGGAAAGCATTGCTAGACATGTGTATTGACAGCTAATGAATGATAGCCAATACATGGTTCCAAAAACAGGGTGAGTTAATTGTGTATGTACCACAATAGTGGAAACAAAAGCTGGATTGATATGATGTTGGTGATATATAGCCTATCATTTAAATCAACCTCTGAAACAGATGACTGGCAGATAGCTAATGTGACGCCAATTTTTTAAAAAGGCTCCAGAGACGATCCCGGCAATTACAGGCCAGTAAGCCTAACTTCAGTACCGGGCAAATTGGTTGAAACTATAGTAAAGAACAGAATTATCAGACTCATAGATGAACATGATTTGTTGGAGAAGGGTCAACATGCTTTTCTGTGAAGGGAAATCATGCCTCACCAATCTACTAGAATTCTTTGAGGGAGTCAACAAGCATGTGGACAAAGATAATTCAGTGGATATAGTGTATTTATATTTTCAGAAAGCTTTTGACAAGATCCCTCACCAAAGGCTCTTAAGCAAAGTAAGTTGTCATGGGATAAGATGGAAGGTCCTCTACTGGATCAGTAACTGGTTAAAAGATAGGGGGGAAAGGGTAGGAATAAATGGTCAGGTTTTAGAATGGAGAGAGGTAAATAGTGGTGTCCCCCAGAGTTCTGTACTGGGACCAGTCCTATCTGGCATATTCATAAATGATCTGAAAAAAGGAGTAAACAGTGAGTGACATGGCAACATTTGCTGATGGTACAAAACTACTCAAGATAGTTAAGTCCCAAGCAGACTGCAAAGAGCTACAAAAGGATCTCATAAAACTGGGTGACTGGGCAACAAAATGGCGAGTGGCGACCGGAACCTTGCTCACTGACAAGCTGAAGAGCACAAGAGGCATAGGAGGAAGGAGAGACTGGCTTCCAGTCATGGTCAACAGCCTCCTGCTGAGCCTGAAAACATCTGCTCTCATTGTAATAGAACTTGTGGTTCAAGGATTGGCCTTATTAGCCACCTGAGGACCCATAACTCCCATGGAAGATGATCATACTCGGTAACGAATGATTGCCCCATCATCATCATAGTGAGACAAAAGAATCCCCCAAGATTGGTGCAAGTCTATCCTAGTCCCAATACATAAGAAGGATGAATGTGGAAATTATTGAACGATACAGCTACTGTTTCACGGAATGAAGATACTGGAATGTATCCTGGATACTAGGACTAGGAGAATGTGGAACCCCTCCTCAAACAAAAATAGTTCAGCTTTAGGAAAAGATGAGGAACCACAGATGCTATGTTTATAATTTGGGAAGGGATAGAGAAGTAGCTAGAGAACCAACAGGATAGTTTCTGGCCTTTTATAGGCCTAGAAAAGGCATATGATAAAAAGAAGGATTCTGACACCAGTGCTAAGAAAATATGGAGTGTTTGAGGATTTAACAACTATGGTGAATGCCTTATATGATCACCTAAAACAATGTGATTTGAATGACAAGTCCCTTTGCAGTGAAAGTACTTCAGGAAATATGTGTAGAAATTGCAGAAAGTCCTGAGAAGAGGGAAAAAAATATTAAAAGTCTAGAAAACATGAATATGAGGAAAGATTGGAAAAAATTGGGTTTGTTTAGACTGAGGGAGGACATAACCATCATTAAGTATGTAAAAGGTTGTTATAAAGAGAGGTTAATAAATTGCTCCTCCTTAAATAATGTGGACAGGACAAGAAGCAATGGGCTTAAATTGCAGCAAGGGAGATTTACTTTAGACATTAGGAAAAACTTCCTAACTGTCAGGGTAGTTAAGCACTGGAACAAATTACCTAGAGAGGTTGTGGACTCTGCATCTTTTGGAGGTTTTTAAAAACAGTTTAGACAAGCACCTGTCAGGGATGATCTAGATCTCAAACTTCATTGCACCACGACCCCCTTCTGAAAATAAAAATTACTATATGACCCCGGGAGGGGGGACCGAAGCCTGAGCCTGCCCGAGCCTCACTGATCCAGGTGGGGCGGGACAAAGCTGAAGCCCCAGGGCCTCAGCCTCAGGCGGGGCAGGATCCTGTAACCCGAGTTCCAACATGCAGGGCTGAAACCCTCAGGCTTTGGCCTCAGATGGTGGGGCTCGGGCTTCAGTCCTGGGCCCCAGCAAGTCCAAGCCAGTCCTGGTGACTCCATTAAAACGGGGTTGCGACCCACTTTGGGGTCCCAACCCACAGTTTGAGAACCGCTGGTCTAGATGATACTTAGTCCTGCCTCGGTGCAGGGGACTGGACTAGATGACCTGTCACGGTCCCTCCCAGTCCTACATTTCTAAGATTCTGTGATGAACTATGTCAGCAGGAAGTAGGGTGACCAGATGTCCCAATTTTATAGGGACAGTCCCGGTTTTTGGGTCTTTTTCTTATCTAGGCTCCTATTACCCCCCCCTCCCTGTCCCGATGTTTCACATTTGCTGGCTGGTCACCCTAGCAGGAAGATACCAATGGGCAATGGTGAGAAGCTATGAGATGCAGATGACAATGATAAGGGCATCCTCAAAAAAAGGCCTAGAGAAAATGGTAAACCAATGGTATGACCAGCTATGCAGGCATGGGATGAAAACGAACATGTCTAAAGCTGAGGTCATATGGGTCAGCAGAGACCATTGTCAAAGGGAAATCAGACATAGAGATCAATGGAACATAACTAAATCTGGCTGACCAGTTCAAGTACCTTGGCACTGGGTTATAGAAGATGGCAAGCTTGAACATGAGATACAATCCTGATTTGGGTGCTGGAATAGTGTGGAATGATATCTTAGGTGTTGTGTATGACAAGCAAGTGCTACTGAGACTAAAAGGCCGATCGTATAGAACAGTGATGCGTCCATAGTGCTGTATGTTGCAGAAGCACGGATGATAAAGAGACAGCAGATTCAATGCCTATAGGTGTTGGAAACTAGATGTTTTTCCACCACAATAAGAGTTACACAAAGAAACAAATTTTGAAATGAAAGTATTCGGATGGAAGTCAAAGAGGCTGATGTGGCTGACTAAATCTGGGAAGCAGGCTTGGACACATGCAGAGGATGAACGAAGAGGACCTGGTGAAAATAGCATGGAGGGAAGGAAATGCTGAGGAAGCAATGGATGGATTGCATCAAAGAAGATGGTAAGCAGGCCTCGGACAGAAGAAGATGGTGGATGCTTGCACGATGACATGACCCCAGGTGATGGGATAAGGGGAAGAGGAAGAATTCAAAATATCTCATGATAGCATTCTCTTTGGCTCTCTTGTTTATCATTTGTTTATGACTTTTAAAATAATTTTTTAAAAGTAAGGAAATTCCCAGAGAAAAAACTATTAAAATGGATTTAAAATTGAGAATATGCATCAGTAACTTAAAAAAACATTACTGGGATATTGTAATTATCCCAAAGCCAAGCATTACAAATCCAGGAACTTCAGAGTTAAGATCAGACTTAAAAGAAATTCAAACACAGTAAGAAATTAAAAGGCATATAAGACCCCAGACCAACTCCAAATTAAGTTCCTAAATTTATATTTAGGCACTTAAGTAAGTGGTTTTCAAATGTGCTGAGCACTCAGCAGCTCCCATTGAAGCTGGGACATTTGAAAGTTGTGTTATTGATTTAGGAGGCTAACTTTAGGCACCCATTTTTTTAATCTTGGCAGTATTGCAAATTAGGTAACATAGTTTTTGTACTATGTGTTACTAACTGTTCCCTTGACTGTTGCCAGTTAAGAAGGGTTGGGAATTTTTCTGAGAATATAACACTGAAGGAAGTAAAGATTGAAATGGCTCTCAGCCAACTGGTGCCAAAACATTTCAAGAATCCTCATTGGTCACTGCTGCCTGTCAGTCTTGTTTGGAAGGGACGTACCCATCAATTCCAGACTAGTGAAGTTGGGATGCAAATGATAACTTACAAGTTAAAAGTAAAATTACTTTGTTTACATCAAAAAGTTCTGTAATGCCTTCTATAATAATTATCAGAAGATATTCTGATTAATCTATGATTTTCTCTGACTTGTGATTTTGGTGCTTGATATCATGCCCATGAAGTATAATTTTTTTTGTCAATTGGAAATGAAATGTGTAACATTTTTAATCTACAGTAGAAGCTCAGACTTACAACACCTCGGGAATGGAGTATGGTCATAACTCTGAAATGTTCGTAACTCTGAACAAAATTTTATGGTTCCTTCAAAAGTTTACAACTGAACATTGACTAAATACAGCTTTGAAACTTTACTATGCAGAAGAAAAATGCTGCTTTTAACCATCTTAATTTAAATGGAACAAGCACAGAAACAGTTTTGTGTGTGTGTTGGCTGATGCTTGATTGAGTACTTTGGGTTCCAAATGAGGTATGTGATTGACCAGTCAGTTCATAACTCTAGTGTTGGTAACTCTGAGGTTCTACTTATGTTACAAACCAGTGGTACTCGGCTTACGGGTCTTTACAGCTCTGAATGGGGGGTCTCTTCTGATGCCTGTGTCAATTGTTGGGCAATGTATCTGACGTCAATGTGGCAGTTACTTTGGGGAGGAGAAATGGCAATTTGGAAAAGAAAAACATCAGAGACATACTCAGGCAGAGGGACTAAACCCATATTTGCACTAATATGTCTGCTTTGATGTTGTAGCTTTCAGAAAGTTACTCTAGTGGAGGATATTCTATACATGCTACTTCATAATAAGCTTGTCATATTCACTGTGTATTTGAAAGGTTTAATTATTTGAGATTGTTCAATATCAAAGTCTCTTTAGTTGTTATAGGCCGAGTGTCGCTGTTGCAAACATCTCCTTGAGCATTGGATGCATTCTGTTATTGTATGTTTGTGCGTCTACATTTGGCCAGATTTTCAAAGTTAGACATGCACAGTTCCCTGCGTAGATTTCCACATTCTTAACTCACGCATGCACACAAGTACTTGATATACATGCAGTTATGTGTGCTTTGCTTTAAAAATGTGGACTTACCTGTATGCTGTTATTTTATATGTCCTGTCGAGCCCATTAAAACTTGCCATTTTGCCTTGAATAAATAAAGTTATTTTTAGTATATGTAGAATTACCTATACTTATTATAGAAAATACCCAGGAATACCCCAAAGAGTGTAGTAAAGTTATTTAGCTATATCTAAGGCATTATCAAAGGCAGTTGGCAAGCTCTTAAGGTAGATCACTCAGAAAAATATGCATGTGCTCTCAATGTTTGGAATAACTGTCTTTAGAAACACCATATAAGACATAGCCCATCAATTGCTTTTGTAATTTTATTTATTAGCTTCATGCACTGAACAAAAAGCAGTTGATTTTTGTGGCTTTTGTCATATTAACCAAATTTAAGAAACATCTTAGTCGTACCTTTCCTCTTAAGTTAAACTAACAATGACAAAATATAGATCAGGTATTACTGTTGATTCTTTTACCTGATGTTGTTGGTCTCTATCTATTTGTTATTCATAAAGTACATTTCAATGTTTAGCTAAAATCAACTCTGAGTTTCTGCTTTCTTCAGAATGTGGGTTAATTCTTTTGGAGAAATGTGTGTAGTCCCAAAAGACTGTCATAAGAACATGACCTTTGGTACCTGTCAGTGTAGTAAAGAGGCAGTCTTTCCTGACAGCTGTGGTGATAATCCTCTTTGTCTCTGTTAAGTGATAGCTGATAAGTCTGTATAGAATTAGTTTGTAATGTTTATTTATCAACAGATCCCATTTCCCCACATGGCTAAATTAGTTGGTGGAAACTCATGGGGAAGGCAAGTTTAACTTAGAATGTTTATATTTAAATGAAAGTTTGTGGTTGCTCTAATTTGATTTGTCTTAGATGTAGGTAGCTATATTGTAGGCTAGGAAACAGGCCTAAAACTTGATATTGGTGCTTTTTTTTTAAAAAAAAGGGCAAAATCCATACTGAAATATAAGAATTTCTAAAATATCTTTTGCAAAAAGGAAATATGGAAGGACTATCAGCTTCAACGTGTGCTTGTTTTCAACTGAGTGAAGTAAGGAAGAGCAGTAAGTTAATTTCTTGCAGCCATGTTTTTTGGACAGCGTGGTCCCAATCTTGAGCAGTGCTGACGCTCACTCAGCGTAGCTGAGCAGCAGAGCATAACGGTGCCTTTAAGCCCACTTCTGCACTTCCTGACCATCTCTTGGACAGTTGGGTGCTCTGTAATTTAGAGCTATCCTGAACCTTCTCTAAACTATGCTGTCTTGTAACAGTCCCCTGGAAACTGTTACATAGGCCAGGGATCACTAGGGGAAGCCTCAGCCACACATTTACGGCTCTTTTCAGGCCCTATAGTGCTGCCTGAGTGGTTCAAAACAGCCTTAGTCTGAACCAGGAACTGGCCCTATAATTCTTTGATTTCCATAGAATTCTGTTATGGGGAACATGTACTTATATCTGTCAATGTCCATATATGAAATGTGGCTCATGCAGATGATTTGAGGTCTGGTCTCAGCATGTTGCCATGTTCACACAGAGGAGGGCCCACAGCAGCTAACAGATAAGTGTGCATCAAAGCACAGTTCTACTCAGAAAGGTGACTGTGTAAAAATGACACCTTTGTACTCAGCTGAGCTTGCATGTATTGAGAGAGCTGATTCTCAGCAGCACACCTGGCTGGGTTTGAAGGGTGCCCATCTCATCTCAGTGCTTGGTCTTAAAGCATCTTCTGGGATCCACATTGCTGAAGAATACAATTCAAGATCGTGTATTACTATAGAAAATCCTTCAAAAAATAGGCCTAATTACTGGCATGATTACCTCTTGCTCTTCCCAGCAGTGCAATTCAGCTGGGCCATGTCGGCTGTTGATCTGTCATTCACAGAGGCCCAGGACTTTCTTTAGCAAGGGTCCTTAGTTGCCCTTTACTGAGGCATTCTCCCAGCCGTTCCAAGATGAGAAGCTAAAGTAACACTGTGCTAGACTGAAGAAGCTAGACAGCAAGGCTCCAATTCAGTAAAACACTTCAGTACCTGCTTAAATCCCACTGAAGTCAATGGGCCCACTCACATACTTCAGTTTCAGCACACGCTGTGCTGTTTTGCTGAATCAGAGTCTAAATTGTCATCAGTCAGGAGAGGCATCACAAGAGAATTAGAGCTGTTTTAATGTCTTCCCCCTTTTCTGGCTGAAGATCTTACGTGCTGTTATATGGCTACAATCATTTTGAAATCCTGCTGCCTTTCCTTGACCCATGAAATGTGCATACCGAAATCTTGGTCTGGACTTCGTGTGTAATTGTTCTAGTTGTAAGAGTAGTGCTGCTGAGGATGCTCTTTGCTTCAGAGATTCATAGCAGACTAACTAGGGCACACTCTGGCTCTCGTGTTGTTTTAGGTAGGGTGTCTTTCTTCAGTAAGGAAAGTGTATTGCTGGGAAATAGAATACATTAGATTGCAACCCTGTGCCGCTTGGAATAGATAAGAGAGCACCTTGCCAGGTGACCAGGGGAGTGCATCCGTTCTCCCTGCTTCCTCACCAGCCTGTTCTGTCCAGTCACCTGAAGCAAGTTTTCAACCATCCAAAAGTACATTCAGTGGCAGAGTGCCCCACGGTGTGCCGCCTTCTACCTCTCCTGAGCTGAGCGAGCCTAGCTGGATAGATGAATGGGGTCATGAGCCAAGTCTCCTGCAGTTAACCATTATTTCCTGTGAATAAAGAATGGTTAAGGTTGAGTAGAATGTCAGCAAACTTTTCATCCCCGCTCCTTTCAGCTGTCTCTGTTCTTACCCACAAGCCATACAAAGTGTTCTGGCTTGTTTGTCAGATATGTGGCCAGCTGGCTCCTTTGCATAATGAGTGTGCTTTGGGAGGACCTGGTGTATTTGGCTCCACATCTGTGGAGACAATTCCTGATGTGGTATAGCTGACCATTCATTTCCACGGTTTTCACCAGGACTCACAAGTGGCACTTGTGTACATTCCGCATCCCAAGCATCTACCATATGGGAGGACACTGCTCTCACTGACCCTCTGTGATGGAAGGGTGTTGCAGAGATTTTACTCGTAATGCTCACTTACTTTCTGAACACAAACATGGCAGATGTCCACGGTAATTCCAACAACCAGAGTCTTTAAATTAAAACTCTCTGGTTCTAGGGAGAGATTTTAGGTGTTTAATGTTCTGTCCGTGGTCATATTCCTAAAAATCACAACATTATTTTAGGCCCTTCCAGTGACCTTCCGACATGATTCTGTGACAAGGAAATGGAAAGGTGGCAATATCTTGAAAGAATCTAGGAAAGGATGAACATTTGCATGGTGCTGGGGATCTGATTCGCTCTGTCTGTATTCAGAGTTACATCACTTTTACTAAGAGTGTGATTTTTAACCCAATTTGGTTAAATCAGTGCAAAACACAATGTGAACATTCTTAATCTGGTTTCAAACCTACGGTATCAATTTATCTTAATATGGTAAGGAATTGATAAACTAAATTGATATACATCTGGTTAAAATTGAATTGAGTGTCCTCACTGTGTTTTACATCAGTTTAACTAAACCAGTTTAAAAGCCAATTTAAAGAGGTCAACTTTAAATATAGACAATGCCTAATTTTCAATGTTATGCCGGAGTAACTCCATTGACTTCTGTGAAATTACTTCTGATTTATATGGGAGGAGAATCAAGGACCTGTATTTATGAAGAGAGAATATGGGGGAGGGACAGTTGTTGTTTCTTGAGCTTCTAGAAAGGAAATGTAGGAAGCATGTAAACTTTCAGCTAATTAGAAAACTTTATTCACTGTCATATATAAACCTAATTGAAATTTCCTTAGGGATTTCCCTTTATTTACATAGTTTCCTGTGCTGGGGTCATGAATCCATTGTCTGTACAGATGCTGTTGCTTTAAAATCATTCCATTAATAGAACATCAAAAACAGACGCTTCCCCACTTTTGGCATCTTGCTCTTTTATTCAGAAGGTTGGGCACCATCATCCCTCTGCACCCAAATGGATTGTGCATGGAAGTGGAAACGTTATTTGGAAAATCCGTTACACAATTTACAAAGTACTAACTCCTGGGAGAGAAAATCTTAGTGGCTACTCAGACTGGGGAGCGCATTTGGACTATGCAGAGTTTGAGGGGGATACACGGGAAATCCTGGTACTAGTTCCATGGATCTCAGGGTATTCCTGTAAAAGGCTGGCCCTGTGTGTTCTTTGGCTCCCTCCTATTACTAGCAGCACAGCTCAATCCGAATCATTAGTGACCTGATTGTGACTGTATAGTTACATTGTCTGCATGGATAGAAGCCATATACAGAACCCAAATTAGTGCTGTTATATCTTCCACAGTTTGCCAAGGAAATGAACAGTACTCAATCTCTGCCTTCAGACTACACACCCAAAATCATTTACAGTCTCAACTATGTGGTGTTCATCAGAGGGGTTTTTATTGTCTCAGGAGAGGTGAGAGAGGAGAATGAATGGCACATGGACTCCTCTTCACCTGCTTCCTAGGCGTATTTGGGTGGGATAGATTCCCTCTGTGCCGTGCAGTGGATGGGATTAATATGGCCCTTTGCTGGTAGTTGTTGAACACCTTGCGTTCAGCTAACAGAATGATTTAATTTATACTAAGCAGAGTCATCCTGGGCTTGTTCTGTAAGGGGCTTGTCAGCGACTAGTAGAAATATTGAATAGAGAACATCCCCCTCTGACACTTAAGGAACACTAATGCTCAGGGGCATGTACCTGATTTCTGAAGGCTGCATTTATTTCTGAAATAAAGTTTGTGTTTTGATAGGATGGTTTGCTTGGATTGCCTGGTTGTTACTTCAGGCACATAGGGCAGTGTTTGGATGCCCATTAGAGATGGTAAGCAACCGGTTAATGGTTTAGAGCAACACTTAGGAAAATGGGTATTTGAGCACACTCTATTTCAGCTGAAGAAGAGGTGTGTATGAGGTGATCCTTTTTCTATAGTGATGAGGACTTTATATTATTCAGAATAACAAACACTTGCCCCTGCAGGTTTTTAAGTGACTAGATTAAAGAAGAGTTAATTAACTGCAATTATAGGCTTATGTTTATATCAGCGATATAAGTAGGTATGATCGGTCTATCATACCATCTGCACAATGTTGCCTTTTTAAAAAAAAGTTACTCTTTTTTTGGGGGGCGGGGGAGAGGGGGTGTATTTCAGACCTTTTACCCTTTAGGAACATAGGCTTTCTGACACAGACCAGTAAAACTAAGCCTATTCCAGAAGAAACAGAGTCCAGATGATGAATGAGTAGTTTAATCATATTTTGAAGTCCGCTTTCACCTCTATCTGTGAATTGAAGTGGCAGTGTACTTGGGATAATATTTCTTTTTGTATGGGTGGAGCTTCAGCTGCCATTATGCTTCTGATTTTTCTTAGTGGGTTGCTAATGACCATTTTTAAATGTTTAAAAAGAACCCAAACCCATATTACTCTTTGGATACCGTAATAGAGTGAAGTATATTACTATTACATAACTGTGATATTCAGTTATGGTTAAGAGTTGAGCAATAATTTTTTTCTGGCACTAGTGAAAGTTTGAATAGCTTGCACTAGACCAGAGATTACACATATTTTGAATTCTGGCATTAAGTAAACTAGTTTAATATTTAGTGCTGGCCTTAAGTGAAAAGGAATGCAACAGTTGAGTTTGTGACTTGCTGTGGAATACCATAGTGTAAATTTCTTCCTTTGTAAGAGAGTTCTTAATTCCAGATATTAAAATGCTGGAGAATCTTACTGAAAGTGAAGTTACGCTGATTAGTTACACTACAAAAGCTAATGTATGTGCATCTGCTTGGATCACGTCTTTAATAGTAATAATAATGGCTAACTTTGCTCATGGAACACTTCACTTAAAGTGTATCTATACAAACACAATTGACATCACAGCTGAGAGCTGCTTTTTATTTTTAAGTAAACAATATTCCAATTGTCTGATTAACAGAGTGACTTCCTCCCATATTACAAGAATGTCACCTCTTTCCTTAATAACATGAACTCTCCGGCTTTTAAAGTAGAATTTGTTATGAACGGATACTGGAAAGGTAAATTCTTAAACTTTCTTTTAAATGTTCTGTTACACAATACAGTTTCTTTTACTGATTAAGCCCAGATGGTCTGCTCATGTAGTAAAAAGATATTTTTACAAACCTTTATTATGCCTCATTGGAATTCACTCCTTTAGATGATTTCTAATTATATTGTCTAATAAAACTAAACCTTAGAAGCTATTTGCATATTATATGAAGAAATCTCATACAACAAACTCACAGTGGATTCAATTAACATAATAGCTAATTATATATCCCATCAGCCTTTAGAGCAGCTCAGCATTCATGTTTCTCCTGTTTTAGCCTAGAGCAAAGGAGGTTTGAATTTTCACTTCTAAATATTGACTTTTAACTAATATCAAAAATGATTTGAACACTTTGTGGATGAAAAGATAGTGATTAAACTACATGAAACATTTTAAAATACGTGTTTAAAAATTATTTGAAACAATTTCCAATAAAATATAAAGCTTTGCATATGATCAGTTCTGGCTCTCTCTCTATTTTTTTTAAATATAACCAAATATGTACAGTTTTATTGAAAAACATTTGATTGTTTTTGAAAATGCATATATACTGCAGTTACATTTTTATATCTCTTATCACACACCATAATGCAATTGTATTTTTGTTGTGACTGGTTGTGATATCTATCAAGCAAGAAATTTACGATGAGATTAACAGAGACATAGTAATGAACTGGCATATGAACATCCTGTAACTGACTGTTATTAAGGTATTGCCATAGTAGTCTGTAATTAATTCTTTAACTGTCTTTTGAAAGTGGCTGAAATATTCTGGGAAACAAAAATAAACGGCAAAAATTTCAGTGAACTTTTAAAAAAAATTAAAGGGTATCTTTTATTCTTTTTAAACACTTCAAATAATATGAAGAATCAACCGATTATGAAATGATTAACCAAAAAAAGCAAACATTTAGAAAGATCAGAGGCTGTGATTTATTTGAAAAATTAAAATAATTCATGCATTCTGTCATCAATATGCACATCAAATGTAATGACTAATTTGCTGGGTATCATATTTATATTTTTACAAAAAATAGCACATAAAGTTTGGTGCAGGATAAAATGGCTTTGTCCCATTACAATGATGGCTGTCTTTTCATTCATATTTTAATGAGGTTAGTATCTCTGAGACAGCTTTTTCGGGGAGGAGGCCCATGTCTCCGGTACGATTACAATAGGAGTTGCTTTATTGACAAGTACTATTCAAAATCTTCACAGTATATAAAGAAAGGCTTTAGTTTTCTGCCACTTGTCCAAGTACTTATTGCTCTTATTATTAAAACACTTTTTAAAAGAGCGCTCAACTTTTGGGGGTCAGGTATAACTCTGAGTATATTTCAACAAAATCTTTTACATTCTTTTAAATTCAAGTTGTACTTGCTTTTAATAAAAGCTCACTATCCAAAAGCTAATAAGTAGACACCAGAAATGAACAGATATATACATATATCATGTGTAAGGGTTTACCATACATATGCACACCCCCATTCAGTATAGTTTACAGGGACTGAGAGTCTGATTCCAGACAAACTAATAGTTATGTGAAAAAATAAAGTTATTCAGAGGTCACATGTTAAGTATAATTTTTTATTAACTTGACAAGAAAAAATCAAATGTAACCATTTTAAAGCAAAGTTCTTGTAATTATGATTTCTACAAATATGCTACTCCTAAAATGATTTTCCTAAATATAATAAGACAACATACTGAAATACAAAGAGAAGTTAAGAAAATGCAGTTCATATGTTGGCTTCTGAGAACGTTATGGGAAATATAATAGGTGAGGGAAATGAGAGCAAAAAATTGCCTATAAATATAAGAATAAACAGGCTGCAAAATTCCTTCCCTAAGTGTTAATCCCTGTACACAAAGTATCTAGGGAATTTTATCTGTAGCTGCTGTTACATGTTTTGTGAAGTTTGATTTTCGTTCAGTATGTTTCAGAAGCATTTCCTAATATAGTATATAATATAGTTTTCAGCATATAGTAATAGTCTCATTCTCTATGTTCTTATACAGTACTTTCCACTCATGATGTATACTCTTGCTCAGCACTCTTAACTTTTGTGATTGGATCGGGAGTTACTGACAGGAAGGGGATGGGAAAGAGTGTTAGTCTGTGAGTGAATTCTTGAACAACAGTTGGACTATAAATAGATCTCTTTTTCAGAACTTAAAATACAGTCTTGCTTGTATTAGGAAAACACAGTCGATATCTTTTTATCTGCAAATAAATATAGTTAGTATATCCATTAAAAATTCCCCCTGCTAGTGAGCTGGTTTGATTTATTGTCATGCAAGGAGGTTTAGAGGTGTGTGTATGTGTAGTATAGTAATAGCTTATTGCTACTGAAAGCACATTGGGTCAGATACATCTTTGGTATAACCTCATTGATCTTAGTGGAAGTTCACCAGGAGAGAATTTTATCTATTATGTCAAATCTTTGTTTGTTGCAAGAGGATTTGTAAAAGTTCTATTTTATTTGCAAATTCAGATGCTGTCATTTTTCTTTTTTGCATATTAAGTATTTGGAAGAGGCAGTTAGACATATCGATGTGCCATGTTGTCTTGTTATCCTCAACTTCTAATGGGTGGAAGAAAACCACTTGAGATTGGAATACATAATTCAAATAGTCTTTCTGGAATCATGTTGTGCTGCCATTAGCTTTCCTTGCTTTATGATACACATTTTCTTTTTAAATGTTAATATTGAAATTAATAAAATAGTTTTCATAGCAAAATGCAACTAAACCCAACCTTACTGTAAAATAGGAGACACATCTCTATAAATGTAGATGATTTTAAACTAAAAACTGACTTAAAAAAAAAAGTGTTTGCCTCATGCCCTTTTTGCTTTTTCCAGGTTTCATAAAAAGTAGATTCCACATCCAGAATGAGGTTGGGGGAGGGAGGATTTCATAATAGGACCTAGTTTAAGAAGAAGAAAAACCTTTAGGCTTTAATTTTAATTCTCCTGCCTCTATTTATCTGATCTGTGGCCAGATGGTGGTGAAGCAAGGAAACCCTTTGTGTAAATGAAGCACACATGTGAAAGTGCTTCTCTAATGTAATCATTGAGACCGGAAGGGTTCATACTGTGTCTGAAAAGAGACAATAGAGACTGGATATATCAACATTGCAGAAATCGAGTTCATTTGTGATTCAGCCCCTTTGACTATGGTTGTCATGAAAACTTCCTACTTTGATCAGCAGAGGGTGGAGAGAAAAATCTTCTAAAGGTCCAAGGATGCAGCACTGTTGTTTACTGTGCACTTGGCTTCAGTTCACGCCCCCTTCCGGAAGAAGCAACAGAGATAGGAGCATCTTGCACCTTGACCTGTCTAGACGGGAGAGAAGTTTTTTGTCCCCGTTACCAAGGGCGAGGGGTGCTCTTTGACCCTGGGAGCACTAGCTGTTGAGACTCTCACTAAGTATGTAGGTAGTGTCTAAATGTTTCTGCTGAATTCTTGCTTCATTCTGAAGGAAAGGGAATGGACAAAGACATGGACCAGCTGTTCGAAAATAAAGCTGAAATAGTAGAACCTGGGAGAAGTTAAATTTTGTAAGCTATTATTTTCTTCACAAAACCCCTGGGAGGTATTAAACAGCTGCATCTGAGTTGACGAACAGCAACTAAGACAGACCAAGTGAAAGCAAAAGACTTTCTAGAACTCTACTTCAACTAAAGAAACAAAGTGACTTAAGAAATCTTTCATGGTTATGTCGATAAAATATCAACTGTAGTCTATGGTCTCTATTTATTTGCTGCATGGTATATGTCTTTTTTGAATGACAATATGTTTACAAATTAAAATCTGATAACTGCATTCTAGAATTGGTTCAGTGTAAAAGGGATGTTTTATGCAAGAGTAAATGTTTTATTTTTCAGTGTCACCTTAGCTTTAGCTGACATTTTAAAGTATGTATGTAATATAATATGGGTCAACAATTATGCAGATTAAGAGATATGCACTGATTCTTTTTCTCTGTCTATGACACATCTATCTATATATGTATAATAAGAAAAGAAAATTCCATTTTCCTCCCCCAATAGGTTCCTTTAGCAAAGTCAGAGACCTACTTAACGGAAGTATTGGAAAATATATGTGATAGAATGAATGATTACCAACTGCAAGTGGATCCTCAAACCCAAAAAAGGACATTCAAGAGATTTGCTCCTAGGAAAGATGAGAAAATCTATGCAGATTTTAAAAAATTCTATTTTTATTCTGATGCTTACAAACCTTTGAAATTTGCGGTAAGCTAACATAACAAATTGGTAACATTGTACGTTAAAGTATTACTAGTGTATACTCTTTACTGTATGATAAATATAACTTCAAGTACTAAATTTGTGCATATAGTAAATTGTTTTAATAACATATTCTAATATGCTCTGTATTTGCTTGTCACAGTATCGCGTTAAGTGTTTTAAAATAATAATGTGGTTTATAATGTTATTTAGAAACAGATGGCATTTTAGTTGCAAGAATTACCCATGGATTATACTGTGTGTTCTCAGTTTACATGTTACAAATTTCCCAAACTGGAACAATTCAAATTATGTTTTACTTGGGAAATTTTTGTAAGCGATTAAATACAAATCAGTGTTACTAAGGAAGTAACTTTGTTAATTTCTGTGCAGGAAATAGGGAGTTATGGTGTTGGGTAAAAATCCAAATGAATACTACTGTAATTTTAATATTTATAGTTAGATTAAAGAAGGAGGAGGGCTGTCATCTTTTCTTTAGGCCTTGTTGAATGGAGACAAATTTCTGTGAGCTAATTCAAGAATGCTGGCTTAGGCTGCATTAAACAAATGTTTAGGTGCTAGTTTCATCTTATACTTTTGTTTTGTTTATACATGAAGTATCTTTCTAGTGTCAGGAAACACACAATATAGAAAAGAGTGTATAGGGCAGTGATATGCTGGATATGATTCCACATATATTCAGTTTACCACAAAAGCAATGTTGTGAGACTATTAAATTCATGAAATTAAGCCAGCGTGCACATTTAGTGACTTGCATTTTCACTGAGAAGTAAAGGTAATGGCTGAGTTTCAAAGATGTTGAGTGCTGTGAAATGTTGACTTAAAACAGCTTAAAAATTGTAGTCTTGCAATGGCACATTCTAGAGCTAATTTTTGAGAAATACAAGAGGTGTTTTTTTTAGTAGTAGAGTTATGACTTCTTTATTTAAATCAGAGTTTTCCTTAGTGTATTTTTTTAATTGCAATTCATTTCATGGGGCTTCTACCCTTGTTTAATGATTAAACCATAGTCTGGGCTTTTGGGAAAGTACTTTATGTTCTTCGTAATATGTGCTCAGGATTGCTAAAAGATAACTGTAGATAATACAGCTCTTCGGAACAAAACGTCTCTTTAGACACACTCCACCAAGACTCTGCCTCAGCAGTAGTGTTGAACCCTGTTCAAAACATCAGAAATCCATTTTCTATAAGTGAAGTCAAATTACTGATAGTCTTTAAAATGTTTAAAACATTGAAAAGAGACCATTTGGTAGATTACTGTCAATTTTGTTATCTATAGTGAAACCAAAGATGCATTAGTTTGCTCAGAGAGCTTTATTTATCTGCACGTTGTGAATACTAGTGTAATAACATGAAATGGATTATTATTTAATTTAACTTTTGAGTGACTATTTCATGAATATAGTGACTGACATGGAAAGGTGTTCTTTCAAAAGCAAGTACAATGTGATCTGTAAGTGATTTCTTATCCTAGTTAGTGTATTTTTAAAAAGACAACCAGACAGAGATATAGTTAAATCTTAAGGAATATTTTGCATTGTAATTTTTCTGAAAATTAACAGTGAATCATTTGTTTGCACAAAACAGGAAGTGCAAGCCAAAATAAGATTTCCCTTTCCACTGTATTACTTTACAGTTCTGGTTTAGCAATCTTGTTTATTTCTTTGCTGGAGTGGTACAGTCTGTGTGTGTTTGTGGATGTGTATGTATATATAATATAATATATATATTCCTGTTTTATTCTTACAGTGTGAAAGTATTATAGAAGAGTATGAAGATGAAATTTTCTCACTTATCGCCCAGGAGGCAGACTATCTAACTGACAAGCTGTGCAGTGAAAAATCAGGTACTGTGTCTGATGTAACATGTGCTCTCTCTACAGCATTTTTTTCTCCCTCCCCCCACCCTGAAACCAAGTGTACTGCTTTGGGTGCAACAAACCACTCTGGAGGAGAAGTGTTAGCTGAATAAGCAACAGCACTACATAACTATTTTTTAAATGGTTCTTTTAAAATAAAGATTTTAACATCTGTTTTTAATTCTTTTGCACATTTAACGTAGCATAATTTCAGCGTTCCACATCTAATGAAGTGTGTTTTTCTCCTAGTATTACACGGTCAGCACATTTTTACTCTGTGTATTTGTTTTGCCATCCCAAAGCAAGGAATGAAAATAACCTCTTGCAATAAAACAGAGGTATCGGGGGTGGGAGGCCTTTTTTTTTTTTAAAGTGTAGTTGTTTATTGCTCATAGTTCATGTTACAAGCTAGAATTAACATGTAACCATCCATTTGTGAACAGAACTCTTCATTGACATTAGTGGGGAGTTCTGTTTAAAACTTTAAAACTGCTGGCATGCAATAGATGTTTGTTAGAAAAAATGCATTTAAATACATTGGCATTCCTATGTCAAATATATTCCTCTCAAAAATGGAATGCCTGTTAGAACTTTGAAACTAGGAAAAAATGCCTTGATAAATGACATTTAGTTTATTTATTACAAAAATGCATACATTATGCTATTTGTTGGTCATGTTTTCAATGTGATTTTATTTTATGTAATTATTTTTAAAACCAAGAAGCACATCACTGAATGCACTTAGTATCGTAAAATTATAAATGTGGCGGGACCATACTTTTTGGATGTGCTTTTTATAGTGAAAAGTGATAGAATATGTATTGAAATATTGCTCTCAGAATCCGTGTTTGTAATATTAGTATGTGTTTTAAGGTTCAAAGTCTTTAATATGTAGCACATACAATAAAAGTGCTAAAGTTGATTTGATAGAAGTTAATAGAAATAAGCATATAGAATTTGTTCGTTAGTGTATATTTTAACATGCTGAAAAAGTTCAATCTAGGGGACTGGAAAAATCCATTATTATAAAGTTTAAAGTTCTTTTTATCAGCTATGCAGACAAATCATTTAAAAAATAGAACTTTCCAATAATGTTTCAATTAAAAAAAATAATTTATGCTGTAGTTATAGAGCTATATTTGGTCTTAATAATCAGTAGATGAAGAGATTAGCACAAATAATTCTCAAAACACCACAGGTCCTTCAAAATGCACAATATTGTTTTTGCTTTGTGCTTCTTAAAGAAAAAGGCAATTCAGAGGTAAAAATAAAGACATAGGAAGGACAGTGCAGAAAAACAATAATGAATATGCTCTTCGTAAATGAATAAGTTGGGTAGCTTTCTTCACCTTGCTGGCTGTTGTCACAATTGCCTGTAAACCTGGTGTAAAATAACCTGCTGTTTTGTACACCTTAATAGGCCAAGTTACGCAGAAAATATTTATGCTAAAGACCAAGCTGTTGAAATATCTTTCTTCATTAACAAGATTCCCTAATTTTTGTTTACAATCATTTTGTTGGGCTTAAACTTAACTGTATGACCATATTTTCTGCACATATTCATTCAACATTATAACTTTGATAAAACAATTCCCTAATTTACAGTGGAAAAGATTCTCATTGTTATGTGTTAGTCTTACTCACATGAGCATCCCCATTGAAGTAGGTGACTGTTTACATGAGTAGGTAGAGCAGGGCTTGCAACTTGCGTGACTGAGGCAGTATCAAAAATTCTTTTCAGAGGGGGAAAAAATGTAGTACTCTTTCCTCTTACCAGCAATTAGCACAGACAAATAAGGTGCCATTTAATAAACAAAACAATGCAAACAGTTGCCATTGAAAATTCAAGAAGCTGCAAAAACCATAGTCACGCTAAAAAGAAAACCTCTCTAACACTGTGAAGAAATGCAGAGGGAAATAAATTGATCTGCCATTCTTTGTATGATATGATTTTACAAGGAAAAAAAAGTCATGATGTTAAAGGAAAAAGATAATAGATTACTCATAAGAAGACTTTTTTTTAAAAAAGCCACTATGTACAATTGTAAAAATTAATTAATATAATAAGCCATGAAAAGGTATAAAAATACATTTATTAAATACCAGTGAAATTCAGCAAAAGCAAGATGCCACAAATAATCTTGCAACTAGCAGCTGGATGAGGAAAAGTGTGATACCTGAGTGGTAGGAAAATGTCTCTCTGAATTTTCCACAGAATTTGGTATCAAATTCCGGAGAAAATGGAAATTACAATTCTCTGAAAATCATTGTGTAAAGATGTGTACCAAGTATAAAACACTTATATGTAACTTACAGCTGATAAGAATTAAAAGCAACTTTTGTAATATTTTGTCTATATTACAATGGTATACTTCATTAATATGTTAAATTAAAGCAATATTATAGACTTATGTTCTTACTGTCAACTTTTGGCGCTTTGCATCCATAGTTTTATGTATGAATTCAAGGTACCATTTTAAACTTTGTGGGTGAAAAAATTATCATACCAGACTGACCAACATGGACACAACTTTATATAAAGTTTTGCTATGGGCAAATAATTGATTTAATCTCCATAATGTTAATTTGTTGAAAGCAAAGGATGTGAATGTGACTTATGCTGGTAACCTATAACAAACTTCTTATTATCAGTATAATCAAATATACCCCTTCTAATCCATGTTAAGGTAAAATATTAAAGGGCACAATATCCTCTCAATGCATAAACATGATGCTAATGGGAGTCATGTGCACACTGAGAAGAAACTAGCCACAAGACATGTTTAGTACTTCTTTTTTTAGTCGCATCTCTATTCTAGATGTTATATACATGTTTATAAAACACTGGTGTTTCTTATTTGATTAAAGAATGGAAAAACTTCAGTGAAGTGTTTTAGAAAGATCAAAAACTGTTTGATATTTGTAACCATAGATCAGTTTTCTGTCATACGTATTCTTTGATCACACAAAAAAATCTCTATACTACTCTTTCCATAGACAAGCAATCAAAAGTGCTGAGACATGCCTTTAGATGTTCTACAAATTTTCACATGCCTAAGAGTCTAGGAGTTAGTTCTCAAACATATTACGTTGTGTTTTTTTCAAGCTACAACCAAGAAGACCAATAAAATTATAAACGGTTTGATAAATAAAGTGAGACTGATGTATCCTGAATTAAAAAGTGTTGTCCAAAAGTTTATTTCCCCTCTCCTCCCCCCCCGCCCACAATGATAATTGTTGAACACTGCCATATCAGTGGTTTCGAATTCAAATTTTGTACTGAATTATGGTAAAGTGCATTTAGACCAATGAGAAATAGGAAACCAGCCAGCAGTGGATTATATTAATGTATAGTCTAGTGTCAGTGGTTTTATCAGTGGAAAACAATACAAGCACTAGCAGTGAAAGCTATAATTAAAGTAACAGTGAGACTTCTATTACAATCCTCTTTTTACGTGCTCATAACTCTGCAAAATTATTCTTCTTGGCTGAAATTTTCCATTCTTGGTCTCATCCCAAAGGTGATTTTTAATTATTCATTTACTAATTATGAAATTTTGAGCAGATTCTATTCACCCATTTTTGAGTTATGCAAAGGTGCGGGGGGGAGGGAACCCCTTTTCTACTGTAAAAAGACTTTTTCTGCAATTGTATTACTCAAACAGTTGTGTTTTGCAAGTTGATACTTTCTAGGTTGCTAGTTCTCACTGAGAACTAATCTCCAGGGCAGTTTGCCAAAGCCAAAAAATACAACCGTTATAAGCAATGAAAATACCTGTTTAGTGTATGTGTGGCACGTTAAATTTCCACTAGGTTAGGTGTTATGATACTGTTTATTGGGTTATGAAATAAAGCACATATATTGGTTATATAGATGTGGTATTGTGTTGATATTTCACTGTGGGATTCCATAGTTTCACTGATTTTTATTTTTTTGACCACGCAGCTATGGAAATTCATGATCAATACAGAGACTTGTGTTTTAGGCTCCTTTCCTGCAATGGAATCTGTTAGCACAGACTTCAGTAAGACTTTACAGGGATAGAAGGGTACATTCTGGCAGATCTCATTACAGAATTGGGGCCATAATCTCCTTTTACCTTTTAAAAAAATAATTCAATAATAAAACCCCAAACTATATTTTAATGTAACCTTAAGGTTACAATTAAACACTCAGAAGTCAGGCAATACACAAATTAAATTTCATATTGACCCCAACTCTTCACATTGCATAATAGTGAGCATTTTCTACCACGACTAATGTTGCTAAATGTAACTTTAGGACATAATATGCCCAGTTCTACCCTCAGAGATCCACACATAACTCCAGTCAACTTCAGCGAGTACGTGGAAATGTCTGAAGAATGGACTGAAACCCATGTGTGCAATGTGCTTACATTAAGGTCACTGTGGAAACCTTGAGCGTTTCCTGCATTTGAAGTGTTTAAATATGTATTTCAGTAAAATATGCATGTTTTTGTGATGTGATAATTAAGGAACCTGTATTGCATAGCTCATAATGGGATAACGGTTGAATTAAAATGAACACACAGATTATTTCATAGCATTTAAAACATTTTGCAAAGATGCCACACCACATGCATTTGCATGGATCTGATTCTTACCATGTAACGGAAGTGTTGGCCCCTAAAATACTTTAACATATCTGAAAACCAGGGGACAACGACTGGTAGTTTTACAGTACTTTTTAAAAGGCCTGGTTGCTCTGTGTTAAAGAGGGGTGGATCATCGGTATCCAGGAAAAATACAGGCTTGGCATCAAAGCCTCAATATTATACTTCAGACACCCACTTGTCACTGGTTTATTATTATTTATTCAAGACTTATTTATTCAAAAGCTTTTAACAAAATGTATCTGTTTAAAACATTAGTAACGATATGTAACTTTTTTCCCCCCTCAGGTCTTTGTGAAGAATCTGCTACTCACACTGAGCTATAGCATCGATAAACTATGAATTTTACAGAGTGAAGTAAGATGACAACCACAAAAAAAATCTTCCTGTGTAGTCAAATAGTGATTCTCTGCCTTTTTTGCCCCTGTAATATCTTTTGATTTTTACATTTATATTTTTAGATGTGTGTAAGTTGCTGTTTGTTTAATTTTTTTATGTTTTCATATTAAAATATTTAAACTGACGTTTGCATGGTTTTGGCAAGGATCTTAGGTCTAACGTAATTAACTATTGACCATTTTTATAGGTAAAACAATTGACATCTCAAGATATTCATGCCAGGTGTGTTAATTTTGACAAAACTGATGTCTGATTGTAAAAAAAATGTACTATTTGAGTGTGAAAAATTATGTCTCTTGTTTAACTGAAACAAATACCTAATACAATTTAAGTAAACCTATTACTGTTCTTGGGCATTTGTCCTTTGTTTTAACAAATGGTTGATTCCTATGTACTTCCAAATATACATGAACAATATACTGTATTTTACTACAGAGTAGTTTTGAGTACTTGTTAGCTTTATATTCTCTCTATGCATGAACGTGAGAATCTTTCCAAATATTTATCCTTTCCCTTATAAATTATATAAGTTAATGAAACACACATGATTTCTTTAAAATAAGCCATTCCCTTAAAATTTCCAACCCTAAGTTTCAGAACTTTATGTATAATGAAAAGTTGAACAAACACTGAAATATTTAATCTGGTGGCAAAGCACTACTGATGCACACTGTAAGTGTTCAGAAAGTCTGCAATCAAAAGATATTAAAAAGTGATCTTATTTAACACTAATAATTACTGTAATGGCATTCAGATTTTAAACAATACTCCACACAGGTAAAATGCATCTAGTAATTTGTTTTAGTGCAAGGTATTTATTAACTAACAAAGTATTTCTTTATATTTCTCAATATTTTATAATAAAATTGTCTAGTACAGTAGCTATGGGATATATTAATAATCTAGCTATCAAAATCTTTGTTCACTTTCTGAAAAATTCTGCTTAAAGTTATTTGTCTTTGATTATTAAAAATACTTGAGCGCATTCTGCAGTCGTTCCACACACAGAACACCAATGGTTGTAAATTGGAGTTTAGTGTGTGGAATATTCCCCACAGGATGCTGCATGAGAATATTTGGTTAGGCCTCAAATATCCTGTGAAAATGTTATTTTGAAAGACTGAACAACTTAGTTGTATTTTTGAGATTACCAGAATAGCTCATCCAAAACATTATGAAGGTTCAGTAGAATGTTCAGAGGAAAAAGAGATTGGTTTAATCTAAAAAGAGTTCTTAAAAATGTATGTCACTATAGTTGCAATTTGACTACCATCTAAGGTATATAAACTGGCATACAATATTATGCAAACAAATCATGCATACTGACTAAAAGAAAGTATTAGTATCTGTGAAAGTTTCTTTTAAGCTTATTTACAAACATTGAAATTTACAAAATTGAGTATTTATAAAGCCAGGTACAAATCCTCAAATGGTGTAAATTGGCATAGCTCCACTGCAGCTAATAGAGTTATGCTGATTTACACCAGCTGAGGATCTGGCCCCATGCGGTTATCATGTAAGGATATGTTGTATGATTTAATATTCTTTAAAAGTGTTTTGTTTTGTTTTTTAATGTGGAATATTTTCTGCCATCTCCTATTGGCAGGTCAGATTAGCAAGAGTTACAGTTTGAATATAACAAAGCAATAGTATTATGTAAAAGGGAAACATTTGCCATAGTTAAAGAACATTTCTCATTTTTCAATAATGTAGTTGAACTATAAGCTTGCATGTATATATTAACATTCCATCAAGAGCAAAAAAGTGACATTAAACTTTAAACTACATTTCTATTACATTATTCAACAAAAGTGCAAAACTGGTCAACTTTTACCAAGGTGAGGACTTCAGTATTGATATAAAACTGATTTGCTTAGCAAACGCTCTGAATACAAACCATAAACAGGTTTCCAGTTGGTTTCATTTAGACTCATACAGTAGGAAAAGGCCGCCTATCCATATTTGAGTATAAAATTAAATTGAAAGGGTCAAGTTCCTCCCTTGTTTGCACTCCATACAATACTATTGATTTTTTTGAGGGTATGGTAAGGGCAGAATTTGGTTCCGAGAGTATTTTTAAAAAGAAATGTATTAATATGTTATAATAAAGAGATATGCACTCCATGTGGAATCTCATCTATTTAAAAAAAATAGTCAGAAGTGGTTTCAAATAGTACCTCTTAGGTGCCCTGCCAGTTTGGGGGATTTGACAATCACAGTTTCCTCTCTGTTAAATAAATAAATAAGAATTTATTTCTCTCTCCATTACTGTGTGAAAGACCCATACAAAAAACAAAGGAAACTGATTATACAGGAGATACAAACCAACTGATTAGGTATTTGACAGCACTTTTTTTTTTTTTAAATAAAGTAAACAAATTGGGGGATGGAGTAGAGGAATAGAGGAAATATTTTCCTCTAATCTTTCTCAGTTACATTAATCGTAGGTGTTGCTTTTAATAAATGTTTTCAGACTTTTTTTTCGTGCCCCCTTTAAAATGTTGATGCGTTATACTTTTTTGGCTAAGCACTGAAAATCTTTTGTGATAGTGCTGTGTACTTACAGGATATGAATGAAATTCTGACTATCTGTCTGGCGTGTTTTATTATTCATCAATGGCCATATGCCGTCTTGAATCCTTGCATACAACCACTGAAGTCAGTGTGATTTCTGCTGCATCTAGAAGGTAGTACGGGTATATGGCCCTTCAATAAAGAATCTTTCTGCACATTTGCACTCTGTTTTTATATTTCACAGTGAAAACAATATTGGGAGCCTTTCATATCGATACTTTAATATGTTGGTTATAAAATGTAGGCCAGAGTCACCACCACATCGCTCCAGTTTTAGGCCAGCATAACTCCATTGAAATCAGTCTAGTTGCTCTACTGTAAAAATGGAGTAACACAGTAGTGGATCACACCCAATATCTACCGTGACCATCTTGGAAAAGACTTTTGTGTGAATTTTCATCTCATGTTAGTACTGTTTTGTTACTGCAATTACTATGTACTGAGAAATGTACTTAATCTTTGAGGCTCTGGCTAAAGCATCTTAATCATTGTTCAGTGAGAAATGTTGTGCCTAATAAAATACTGCATGCATTTTATCTTTTATAAATTAACAGATTATGTAAAAGACATCCTGGGTGTGCTTGGGATCCCATCTATCTAGGTATTTATATCACACTGCTCACCATGATATCTGAGTGCCAAGTGAAATATTGCTGGTTAGCTAACAGCTAATAAAAAGTAATCCACTGTTATAAATAGAAAGTTTGGTTTACAGCTCTGATAGGTTCTTACTTTTCCAATACATGAATATTCACTCAAAACTCAGGGGAAATGGAATCAGGATACATTTCTTTTTTAAACCCTATTCCATCCTTATTTATACTATCCTACAGTCATGAAGTCAGTGGGTTATACAAGAAGAATCTGGCCTCTTATTAGTTCAACAAAAACGTAGAGATTGTTTGGAAGAATCCAGGGCCAGTTTCTCAGCTCGTGTAACTGAGGGTAGTTCTACTGACTTCAAATGAATCTATGTCCATTTGACCCAACTGGGGTTCTGGGCTCCAAGTTTTTGTTAAAGTGATGGTGACACCATTACAATTATACATTTACTTTTTAATGGTTTATTTCATTCTCCATGTCAAGTCTGCTAGGCAAAGAACAAATTTGCTGTGACAGATTTTAGTTTTAATGTGGATTACTGTTTGCTAGGAATGAGCTGAAACCACTACATTCATTTCACTTAGGAATGGAAAGTGGAATTGAACCGAGGTCCCAAATGGGAAAGATCAATACGTTATTTACTAAGATAAGCCCTAAAAACAAGGTTGTTCAATAACTAGTCATATTTTCTATTCATAATTTTCTCTGTGGTCTGACATTTGTTTACACATATGATAGCTTCATCAAAATACAGTTTTAGAAAATGCTTATTAGTCTGCAGTATTTTGGTATTTTATTGACATAAGGTGTAATTATGTCAAAATATTCTGAGCAAAATATTAACTTGTATGGTATTCCTAACGCACATTAAGTTTATCACAAATTAGGGCATCCAAATCTAAATTTAATTAAATACTATTAATGGCTCTTACATAGTGAGCTGTATGAAATGCTCTGCAATTATATCATACACATTCATATGCAGCATATTTTGTTATGGTAGCTAAGTAGATAATTAGTATTAAGATTATTCAGTTGCTAGATAGCTTAAGCTATGTTAGTCTCTAATAACTGCTCCTACATTTCTATGCTGCTGTTGAAGGTAAATCCAGATATACATCAAGTAAGATTACTTCAATTACATCACTGAGCCAGGTAAGGTGGGCACTGTTCAGAATTGTAGCTTTCACCTGGGGGAGGAGGGGGTGGAATAGGAGACAATCTTTTCCCAAGAGGTTAGAAAGGGGCATGAGAGGAAAAATGATCACATTATCTTGGTATGTTCTTCTACTGTGAGCAAAGTGTAAATTTAAAAAATAATATACACCCTAAAGTGTCTAATCCAGAATTTTGTGAGATCATACAAAAGATGCAGGGAGATTTTCAGTAAGGAGAGAGCAAGGGGGTTAGAAAATAAATGCAAGATGGAGTTGCTACACTTAATGGCTTTCACAGACCTAAGTGCCTGAGCCGTGTTGTAGGATCACATATTGCTGTAAAAATGTTGATTAATAGCAGAATTGTGCATAATACAACCTAGGTTAATACAGTGACTTTCTTGAGGAGCATCTCAAGAAGGCTTTGTGTTTAAAATAACAATTCACAAAGCTCATTTAAACTGATTGAAAAGCTTTTGAAAACAAGGATGTCTTCATGCCTTTAAACATATTTACAGAATTGTCTGGTCTAATGGCACTCAGCAATGAATTCCATAGCCTTCAGGAGCAATTGATAACGAGTCTGGTAATGCCTACTCCAATCTACTTTGGGGAATGTTAATAAACGGGTACCTAAGGAATCTTAGGTGTGTGCTGTGGAATACAGGGAGCTAAATGTCAGCTAATTAAGCAGAGCTGAGACCATGAAGGATCTTGTGAGTTAAAAGTTAAATATTAATATCAGTTTCAAACTTTATGAGAAGCTGGCTTAGTGTCAGAGGAGCAGGTGGGATATATATCCAGCATGTTCATGACATTTTATATTGCTAGCTAACCTTGCAGCAGCATTCGAAACCAGCTGAAGTTTTCTTAGCTCACATTCTGGAAGAACAGCCAATAAAGAATTATAACAACCCTTGAGGTGACACGGGCATTAATGAAGGAAGAAAGAAAAGATTTCAGTATGGCTATGTTTCTCAAGTGGTAAGAATTCGTCACTCTCCTATTAAATGCAATACGAAGGAAAGGTGAGCGTTCAGAATGACTCAGTACCTAGCAGGGACTAAATAATAGTGCATATATTTGGCTTTTTTCTTCTTTTTTTTGTGTGAGGGGGAGTTGATCAGTTGCATTTTCTGCTAATGAGAACGTCTGTTCTATTGGAATTGAACTCCAGCCAGTTTTGATGTCACATAAGCATTGAAGCAGCACAGAGATGCCACTGCTTAGATCTGTGGCGAGGGCCAAATAAATGTAAAACAGTGTCAACTGTTTAGTAGTAAACACCCAATTACAGCAACTTACTATTTAATAGAGCCAAATATAGGCAAATAGTTTTCAGTGTGAATTTGGGACTTATAAAAATGAGGGGCTAATAGCTGGCTAGAGCAATGCAAAATAAAGGAGACGCACTATGTACAGTTTCTCACACAATAACCAAAATATCATGTCTAATGTGCATAAGATATGCTCTTGTCATCATTATTAATTGTATTACAGTAGTGACTATATTCTAACCAGAATCAGGACCTCCTTGTGCTTGGGTAAGAGATGATCCCAGTCCCCAAAAGCTTACAATCTCAATAGACCATGAGAAGGTGGGAGTATTATTATTTTCATAGGTAGGGAACTCAGAGAGATTAAGTGACTTCCCTGAAGTCACAAGCAAAGATGGGAATTGAACCCAGGACTTCTGAGCTATAGGACTTGTCTGCACTACAGCTATTACAGGCGCCTAGCTATGGTGCTGCAGCTGTGCCCTATAGTGCTGCCGTGTAGACACTTGCTACAGCAAAGGAAGGGGTTTTTCCATTGCTCTATTTAATCCGCTCCCTCCGGAGGTGGTAGCTATGTCGACTGGAAAATGTGTCCGTCGACCTAGTGGTGTCTATGCTGGGGATTAACTACATCTTTTCGCACCCCTAAGCGATGTAGCTAGGTTTAGGTATAAACCAGGCCTTAGTCTTGAGCCTTAATCACACAACTAGGGTTGGCAGGTGTCTGGTTTTCTACCAGAATGCCTGGTCGAAAAGGGACCCTGCAGCTCTGGTCAGCACCACTGACTAGGCCGTTAAAAGTCCGGTCGGCAGCACAGCGGGGCTAAGGCAGGCTGTCTCTCTGCCCTGGCTCTGCACAGCTCCAGGTGTGTCCCTGCAGCCCCTAAGCGCTGGGACGATCAGGGAAGCTTCATGTGCTGCCCCCAGTGCCAGCTCCTCATCTCCCATTGGCCTGGAACAGCAGCCAATGGGAGCTGTGGGGGCAGCGCCTGTGGGCATGGGCAGCACACACCATGCAGAGTCACCTGCCCATGCCTCCGCCTAGGGGCCGGACATGCCAGCCACTTCTGGGATCAGTGCAGAGCCAGGGCAGGCAGGGAGCCTGCCTTAGTCCTGCTGCACCACTGACCGGTAGCCGCCTGAGGTAAGCGTTGCCCGGCTGGAGCCTGCACCCTGACCTGCCTCCCACAACCCAACTCCCTGCCCCAGGTCAGAACCCCCTCCCATACCCTAACTCCTTCCCAGATGCTGCACTCCCCACCTGCCCCCCAACCCCCTGCCCCAGTCAGAACCCCCTCCTACACCCAAACGCCCTCTCTGAGCCAGCACCGCAAACTCCCTCCCGCACCCCAACCCCCTACCCCAGCCCTGAGCCCCCTCCTACACCCAAACTCCCTCCCTGAGCCAGCACCTCAACCCCCTTCTGCACCCAACCCCCTACCCCAGCCCTGAGCCCCCTCCTGCACCCAAACGCCCACCCTGAGCCAGCACGCCAAAGCCCCTCCCACACCCCAACCCCCTGCCCCAGCCCTGAGCCCACTCCCACACTCCAAACCCCTTGGCCCCAGACCAGAGACCCCTCCTGCACCCAACACCCCTCAGCCCCAGCCCAGAGCCCTCACCCCCTCCCGCACTCCAACCCTCTGCCCCAGCCCAGTGAACGTGAGTGAGGGTGGGGGAGAGTGAGCGACTGAAGGACGGGGGCTGGAGTGAGTGGGGCCTCAGAGAAGAGTCAGGGTCTTGGGGAAGGGGCAGAGCAGGGAGGGGGGGCGAGAGTGTTTGGTTTTGTGGAATTTGAAAGTTGGCAACCCTACACACAACCATCCTTCCTGTCCTAAGCAGAGGGCATGAATTATATGGCTTTGTCTTTTTAGACAAACATACACTTAAGATCAAGAGCAGCTACCAACTGCATGTTCACTGCTACCCAAGAAGTCAAGGGCTAGTGTTTTAACTTGCTTTACCACCCTAAGGTATGTCTCGATGGTCAAACAGTGTCCTGCATCTTAGCGGGGCTTTTCAAGTGTGTTATGGTAACACATTTGAAACTGTGTTAGCTGGCTGTGTTATAGCCTAGGCTCTCCCTATATGAAAAGACAGGGCTCCAAACATGTTTACTTGCATTTTAATGGGGTATTTCAATTGTGTTTAAACTAACCTGATTATCAGCGGGGAACAGACCCCCGTCAAGACAGGGTTCTAGGCTCCTCTGGAAGATAAACAAGAGCCAGTATCATTCACAATCCGTGAAATGTATGACTGCTGCTAGTGTATTTGAAGGTTTTGTCTGATGCATTCAGATGGCTACGAGAACTGATAGGAGAGGTACAGATACAGCCCCACTCTTGGCAAGCCAAAGGAGGGCTGCTTTCGATGCCCACTTAGAATTGTTTTCTGTGTGCAGGTTTGTCCTTGGCATGTAGGATGTGGTTTTTCGCTCAATGTTGTAGTGCCCTTGAGCAGTGCTGTCCTCCGTTTGGCTCAGTCAATATGGATCCCTGAGGAACAACACCACAGTTATCCTGTTAGGCTCAGACAAAGCATCGGCTAACAAAGGAAACAGAGTATGAGCAGATTTTATGTTTAAACTGAGGCATGCAAAGAGAGCACCAGAAAGCCCTCTGTGAGCCCCCAGGTGCTTTGTACCTAGATTGCTGAAGGTAGGGGGAGATAAGGTCATGCTTCATATTAGGCTTTGAAAATGAATACACTTAAGTATGAGTCCCCCTCCTAATTCCCCCCATCGCCAAATTTTCAGAATATAAAACTGAGCTGCCTCAGGGTGGTAGACTTTGTTGGTCCAAAAATCTTCCTCTGTCCAATCCCATGGCTTTAATTCTAGTCCATCAAATCCCTGCTCCCCCCAGTGCCCTGCCCCAATCCTCTGCAAACCCCAGAAAGCAGCAGCCTGACACTTCTCCCTCACAATCCCAGTTTACATACATCCCGAATCAGTGGGTCTGGCATCTGACTGCTTACTAAGTATGAACTGTGGTAACTGTGGGAATCTCCTTCCTTAGAGGTTTTTAATGTTAGGCTTGACAAAGCCCTGGCTGGGATGATTAAATTGGAGATTGCTCCTGCTTTGAGCAGGGGGTTGGACTAGATGACCTCCTGAGGTCCCTTCCAACCCTGATATTCTATGATTCTATGATCTCCTGAATGAATGCGGCTTCAGAGCCGGCCCCTATGCTGCTCGCCTGTCTGTCGCTTTGATCCCTGAACAAGTGATTGCTGATTGGTGTGGGAAAGTTTCTTAAAATAGGGGAAGGAACAAATCAGGTCTGCCAAGAAACCTTCAGCAGAGGATTGGCGAGTACCTCCAGGAATGTTTCCTGGAGATCTTTCAGGAGGATTCCCATGAAATTTCGGTGTGTATTAACACACTGTTCTGTCACACTGCTTAGCTGCACAAGGGAATGTGGAGCACACGCAAACACAGCTAGTCTTGTATATTTCGCTCCCTTCACCCACTTCTAGAATATATAGAGCAAAGGACAGCTCTACCGCGTATAACCAAGCAGCATCAACTCAAAAAGAGCGCTTACCAGGGCTCTCCTCTCCTGCATCATGCGTGCCAGAGACGGACTGCTGGGCCTGGCTAGACCCCTCTGGAATGGAAAAGAGGTCCTGGCTTGCCATGCCACCGGCTTCACATTGCCCTCCAATTCAACCTCTTCATCCAGGACTTCGTCCTCCGGATTGAGTCCACTGTCTGCTGCCTCCAGCCCTGCTGAAGTATCCATGGGCTCTTGGTGATGGATGTGGCATCGCCACCAAGGATGGCGTCCAGTTCCTTATATAAGCACCAGGTCTTTGGTGCAGCACTAGAGTGACAGTTTGCCTTCCTTGCCTTCTGGTATGCCTGCCTCAGCTACTTTATCTTCACATGGCACCGATGTGTGTCTCGTTTGTAACCCTTATCCGACAAGCCACGAGAAATCTGACCATAGGTATCAAAGTTCCTACGGCTGGAGTGGAGCTGGGACTACACAGCCTCCTCTCCCCACAGTGCCAGCAGATCCAACAACTCAGGTGTGCTCCAAGCGGGAGAGAATTTTCTGCGTGGTGCCACCAGGGTGATCTGGGAAGATGCGATGGGAGCTCTCCACACCAAGCAAACAGGATGTGGAATTTCAAAAATTCCCGGGCCTTTAATGGGGGAAGAGCGGATGCCTTTGTACCTGGGTTCAGGGCAATGGAGTTCGAACTGCTGACCAGAGCGGTCAGGATGGGCATTGTGGGACACCTTCTGGAGGCCATTTACAGCAAAATAACCAAGCACGGTGTCTACACTAACACTTTGTCAATATAACTTTGCCACAAAAAGCTCTATGCCTCTTGTGAAGGTGTTTTTATTTTGTCGGCAAAGCCGGAGAGTTTTATCAGCAGAAGGAGTATTGCAGTGTGTACATCTCCACTGTATTGTTGACGAGACCTGAGTTTTGTCAACAAAACTGAGTAGTGTAGACCAGGCCTGAAAGAGAAGTGGTATGGCTCCCAGTTAGCTGCTGACCCTGTGCACTCTCAGGTGTCAGAGGCTATGGTGCATGAAGACAAGTGCCATAGATCAGAGCATTCTTCCTGTTCTCATTCAGATTGAAAGAGAAACAGCTCTAAAGAGTCCTCACTGCTGAGACTTTTCTCAGACCTGTAGAGACCAACACATGGGTTATATCTCAGCTTCAAGTGCCTTGATTCCTCCAAAGCTAGTGACTCTGGTTTCACACCAAGTGGCTGGGTTCCAAGGATGCAAGCTGCATGATCCCACTCTACAGTATGTGTTTGTGTGAGCTGACCTCCTCCTCCTGCTCCTGCTCCTGCGCTGTGCAGGTCAGTAGAGCTCCAAAAATTACCCCTCTGAACACTTTGGGATATTAGTCACCTGGTCCAACAGCTCTAAGTGCCTATGATGGGGGCGGTGGGTGGCAACGCGTGGTCTGGGACCCCCGCTGGTGCTGGGTACAGGGGGGTTGGGGCTGGCAGGCTCCCTACCTGGCTCTTTGTGGCTCCCGGAAGCGGCAACATGTCCCTCCTTCAGCTCCTAGCTCCACGCGCTGCCCCTGAGGCTTCACAGCTCCCATTTGCCGAGAACCGCAGCCAATGGGAACTGCAGGGGCAATCCCTGCGGGCAGAGGCAGTATGCAGAGCTAGGAGCTGAGGGAGGGACATATTGCCGCTTCCAGGGAGCCCCCCAAGGTAAGTGCTGCATGGAGCCTTCACCCCATCCCGTGCCCCTACCTCCAGCCTGAGCCCCCTCCCACATGCACCCAAACTCCTGCTGCTGCTGGGGGAGAGGGGTGCAGTGGCCCAAGACTGCCCAAGCAGCCAGTGTGGCTGGCCCAGAGGCTGCCTGAGCTGCTCAGGTGGGCCCTGGGCCAGCCGCATGGCCACTGCAGAAGTCTGGAATCCGTGACTTCCGTGACCTCCATGACAAACTCGCAGCCTTACTCATAATGTGTCTTCTAGATATTAGAAACCTGATTCTCCTCTCCCTGACACCAGTTTCATACCAGTGTAACTCTATTGACTTCAGTGGATTTACGCTTGATTTATACCACTGTGAGAGGAGAATTGGGCCCAAGATCTGCAACTGATTACACTGCTCTACAGCCAAAATGCTTCTGAAATAAATGTAGTCAAACTTTACTAATTCTGGGTCACTGAGAACGAAAATGATGCTTAAAATTGTTGATTGGCTCTAGTTTTCAAGACATGCTATTGGGTCAGTATATACGACCCTTGACTTGGGAATGGCAGAGGATAAGTGAGTTATAAAGGGAAGGGATCTCAATTTAAACCAGAAATGACTAAAATACATCTTTGACTGGATCTATGAATAAATCTATGACTGGGTTTGGACAGTACTTGCTTTTTAGGCAAAACAATGAATGATGCAATCTGAATCTGGTATTGCGTCATACATGATATGAATTGCATCATGTTATTCCTAGAAGTCATGGATGATGCAATCATAACGAAGCTTACATCACTCTGCTGAACAAATTGCCCTGTATCAGCTCTAGAAATCATACAGTGTCATGCTCTCTTCTTTGTCAGTGTTTGATTTTGCAAAGGGCACATTTCTGTTTAGCCAGAGTGAGCAGAGATGCCTCGTACTTGTGTGAACAGTGCAGATAACTTCTGCTATGTTTGTGGTGAAGTGACTTTTGCGTCACAAAAGCGCAGTATAACCACTATGGTTAAGAAAGCCTATCACCTTTCTTTTGGCTGCAAAATTGGAGATCAGGACAAGAGGTGGGCCCCACACATATGCTGCAACACTTGTGCAACAAATCTTCACCAGTGGTTGAACAGGAAAAGGAAATCTATGCCTTTTGCAGTGCCAATGATTTGGAGAGAGCCAACAGATCATACCAGCAATTGTGACTTCTGCATGGTGCCTCCAGTTGGGAAAGGTGTGTCAAAGAAGAAAAAGTGGACTGTGCATTATCCAAACATTCCATCAGCTATATGCCCAGTACCCCACGGAGAAGGACTGCCGGTTCCTGATGCACCAGAATAATTCTCACTTGAGTCAGACGAGGAAGAGGAAGAGGATGAAACTTCTGGTCCTGAAACATCAATGTCACAGGACCCACATTTTCTCCCATCCTCCTCCTCTGAACCACACCTCATAACACAAGGTGAACTGAATGACCTTGTCAGGGATTTGGAACTACCCAAGAGTAAGGCAGAGCTTTTGGGCTCCAGACTACAGCAGTGGAATCTCCTGGCAGGTGATGTTAGGGTTTCCATGTTCCGTGACCGTCAAAAGGATCTTGTCCCATTCTTCTTCATGAAAGGTGATCTTGTAGCCTGCAACAACATCGATGGTGTGATGGCAGCCCTCAACATCGTTCACGATCCAGATGAGTGGAGACTGTTCATTGATTCATCGAAGACGAGTCTTAAAGCTGTTTTACTGCATAATGGCAATGTTTTGCCATCAATTCCAGTTGGTCATGCAGTCCATATGAAGGAAACCTATGACAACATGAAACAACTTTGGAGGTGCATAAACTATGACCAACATCAGTGGCAGCTTTGTGGCGATTTGAAGGTTGTTGCTCTCTTGCTTGGTCTGCAGACTGGATACACAAAGTACTGCTGTTTACTCTGCGAATGGGATAGTCGTCCAAGAGATTCCCACTACATCAAGAAAGATTGGCCACTCCGACAGTCATTGGAGCCTGGGAGGAAAAGTGTTCAGCATCCACCACTTGTTGAATCAAGGAAGATTTTGTTACCACCCTTATACATCAAGCTGGGTCTGATGAAGAACTTTGTCAAGGCCAGTGACAAAACACAAGCAGCTTTCAAGTACCTCCGTGGAAAATTTCCAAGGTTAAGTGAAGCTAAGATAAAGGAAGGTGTCTTTGTTGGTCCTCAGATTCATGAACTTCTTCGAGATGATGCATTTGATCATGCACTGCGTGGCAAGGAAAAAAAGGCATGGAAAGCCTTCCAGTTAGTGGCAATACATTTTCTCGGAAACAACAAGGCAGACAACTACAGGTTGTTGGTGGAAAACCTCCTCAAGGCATACAAAAGCCTTGGTTGCAACATGTCACTAAAGATACATTTTTTGCACTCTCATCTAGATTTTTTCCCACTGAACTGCGGAGCAGTGAGTGACGAGCACGGCGAGCGATTTCACCAGGACATTGCAACAATGAAGAAACGCTATCAGGGCAAATGGAGCCCATCAATGCTTGCAGACTATTGCTGGACAGTGACAAGAGATGCTCCATATAATGAATACAAGAGACAAGCCAAGAAGCGCCAAGTAGACACTGAATAGGACTAAACTATGTACATAATAGTTTTTTGCCTTTTGTTTCATAATAAATTTTATTTATATAACCCCTTTGCTGATTTTTAAAGTGTTACATAAACAGGACAGGTGAAATAGTATCATGTAAAGCAACCATAAACACATGAAAAGACCTAGGTTTACAATTTATGATTAAAACTCTACTATCTACACAATATACATAGACATAAAATGTAAAAACTTAAATATCTTAGAAACAGTAGCCAATCAGTTGTTTTAATTGTCATATTTGAATTCAGCACATCAAAATACATACTAAATAGCACATTTTATCTCTGATGCAGACGACTTCTCAAAAATTGTAGACCAGTGTTACTAACAAGAGACCAATTTTCTGTCTACTCTGTAATAACTGAGCATCCAAATGCTAAAGAAGTCTTCCTGAGACTTCTGAATCTCATTGCTTTCTCCACCTGCATATCATCATTTGCCAGATTCGGAATGAGAACTTTGCAGACCTGGTTCAGGGAAGCACATCCGCCTCAGCAAGACAACAGGCAGTTTCTTTAAACCATACCCTAAGTTATTTGAGTCTCTCTGTTTGGAAGGACTCAGTCCTTCTCTGCATTGGATGTGAATGTGACATGCTTCAGACAGACACTGGGAGCCCTCTTAAACCATCCCACAATTCAAATTTCTTGAAAAACGGGTTCACCGGGTGAAGGCAGTTCATCAGGCTTTCAGGGTTTCCCTACCTCAAATTGATAACAAGTCAGTACAGTTCTTTACAGACCACGCCCAGGTTATGTGCACTATCTTCCAATAGTCTTCAAGAGCAAGCTTGTCTCTGTGCCAGGAAGCCAGGAAGGTCCATCCAGCATCAAATCATATCTCTAGCATTTCCTGGCAAGGACAACAGCTTGGCTGATAAACTGATCTAGAACGACAGTGCGCAGCATGAGTCATCTCTCTTGGACACTGGCCAAGTCTTTCTTTCAGAGATGGAGAATATCTTAACTAGATCTCTTTTTCATGAAGGAGTACATAAAGTACTTTCAGTTCTGCTCTAGAGCATCGGAGATCCTAGTTTCTTGATGGACATCATCCTTCTGGATTGGAGGCAAGAATTCTTATATCCCTTTTCTCTGGGCTTGTCTACACTTACCAGAGGATCAACGCTGAGGTGATTGATGCATCGGTGGTCGATTTAGCGGGTCTTGTGAAAACCCGCTAAATCAACCGCCGATCGCTCTCACGTCGACTCCTGTACTGCACCTGATTGAGACGAGTAAGGGGAGACGACAGGAGAGCATCTCCCGTCGACATTCATGTAACTCAAATTGCGTAGCTTAGATCGACTTTTCCCTTTAGTGTAGAGAAGGCCTCCCATGCCTTTGCTACACTGGAACATTAGTATAATCAGACAGGACAGAGTTCCTGTGATATTTTACTTGGGCTAGTCAGTTCTGGTTCTCAAGTCTCCCAACCGTGACATCAGAACCTCCAACTCTTCCGGATCTCATATAACAGATGTGAGGACCAATTACTTCATACAGATCTGAAATCTATCAGCCTCACCGTATGGTTCATGGCATGTTTCCAACTTTTCTTGTTTCTGGGAAGTTCCACAGATCCTTTTTGGAAAATCTGAAGCCTTTCACAAGAAAGTTTTATGTCTCAAAGAGGAAAAGGTTTCTGATATGAGTGTCTTAACAGTGTGAGTGCTCCAATGACTTCAACATTCTCCTTACCTGTGGGATATTTATTATTACTCCTGATTGTTGTTGACTTCAGACAAGATGCATTTGACAGTTATATTAATATACCATCCTTTGCACATTTTAAGTAGGAGGTTCTTGAAAGGACTGATTCATATATTCCCATGAGTCAGTAGCTTCTTGGGACTTTAATGTGGTATTTATGGGAACAGATGGAATCACCATTTTAAATCGTTTTAAGGAAGAGTGCCTCATACTACCTACCATTTTCAACAGATATAGCATCAGGCAAGAGAATTTGTGAGATCCGAGCCTTTATGTCTGACTCCTCCCTATATAGTGTTTTGATAAGAACAAGACAGCATGATGTTCACAACCCAAATTCCTGACTAAGGTGATTTCTAACTTCCATCTGACTTAATCCATAAATCTCCCTCTATTTTGCCCTATACCATACACTACCTGGAGAAGCTAGGTTGCATAGTCTAGATGTTAAAATAGGTCTTAAATAGCACCAAGATACAATTAATTCTAGTCTCCCAGAGCTTGTGACATTTGGACATAATCCCAGAGGGAAGTCCAAGTGGGGAGAGAGAGCTGGACATAGACTTCCGAGAGATTTTATATGTAAATCAGACTTTGCATATAATCCTGTTCATAATCTTGCAGGTATCACAGTACCTTAGATCACATTTACTAAGTCCAAAGCATGCCTGTGGCACGTCTCTCTCACAGGCATGTGTAAGGGTACGTCTACACTACAGAACTAGGTCGAAATTATAGAAGTCGATATATTAAAACCCGAATTAATGGAATCGATTGTGTGTGTCCCCACTAAAGAGCGTTAAGACCATGAGGTCGATTGTCTGTGTCCACAGTTGCGAGATTAGCATCGACCTTCGAAGCATTGCATTGCGGGTAGCTATCCCACAGTTCCCGCAGTCTCCGCCGCCCATTGGAATTCTGGGTTGCGATCCCAAAGCCTGATGGGGCAGAAAAAAATGTCGCTGGTGGTTCTGGGTACATGTCATCAGGCCATCAAACGTCCCTCCCTCCCTCCTTGAAAGCAATCTTTTTCGCGCCTTGTCTGCGTGCTTTCCATGTTTGCTACAGAAGGCTACAGAAGGCTGCTCAGCTCACAATTACCGTACATCTCCAGCGTACGCCTTCACATTAGGTCTAGTGGAGATTCAGTCACGGTATAATACGGGCAGAGGGATAGCTCAGCGTTCTGAGCGTTGGCCCGCTAAACCCGGGGTTGCGAGTTCAATCCTTGAGGGGGCCATTCCGCCTGAGGCTGGTAGTCGCGGGACTGCACAGCATAAGCTCCTTGCCTTCTAGCTGCAGATCGTGCACTATGCCATAAATGGTTGTGGTCGCGGGACCATATAGGAGAAGCTCCTTGCCTTCTAGCTGCAGATCGTACAATATGCTTGACATTACAGTGCTCCTGGCCGGCGGCCTTTGGTGTGGCTGGCCGGGGGCGCTTTTTTACGTTTTCTTTAAGGGAGATTCAGCACTGCCTGGAACACGGGCAGAGGGATAGCTCAGCGGTATGAGCGTTGACCCGCTAAACCCGGGGTTGCGAGTTCAATCCTTGAGGGGGTCAGTAGAGCTTATTGTACCATCTGCAGCTGGAAGGAAAGGCGCCTAACCCCTGCTCACGGCATATTGTACTATCTGCAGCTAGAAGGAAATGAGCCTAACCCTTGCTCCCCCCTCCCTCCGTGAAAGCACCTGAGGGGGGAGCGAAAAATCCTTTCGCGCCTTTTTTCGTGCGGGCGCCATATTGCTGCCACCATTGTTATCCACCAGCCGCTTCTGCTCCCACTCTGCTGTCCTGCAAACAGCGTACCGGGGGAAGCATGGAGCACGATCAGATCACCGCAACTGTTATGGCCATTATGAACACCACGCGCATTGTCCAGGAGTATATGGAGACCGAGAACCGGGAGCTGCTAGAGCAACAGGAGGCGAGGACGAGACAGTATCAGCCTGAGGAGAGTGATGAGGACATGGAGACAGACCTCTCTCAGAAAAGGCCCCCCCGCAAGGTGGACATCATGGTGGTAATGGGGCTCGTTGATACAGTGGAACGCCGATTCTGGGCCCGGGAAACAAGCACAGAGTGGTGGGACCACATAGTGCTGCAGGTCTGGGATGAATCCCAGTGGCTGCGAAACTTTCGCATGCGTAAGGGCACTTTCATGGAACTTTGTGAGTTGCTTTCCCCTGCCCTGAAGCGCCAGAACACCAAGATGAGAGCAGCCCTCACAGTAGAGAAGCGACTGGCGATAGCCCTGTGGAAGCTTGCAACGCCAGACAGCTACCGGTCAGTCGCGAATCAATTCGGAGTGGGAAAATCTACAGTGGGGGCTGTTGTCATGCAAGTAGCCAGGGCGATCACCAAGCTGCTTGTACCAAGGGTTGTGAGTCTGGGAAATGTGCAGCTCATACTGGATGGCTTTGCAGCAATGGGCTTCCCGAACTGTGGAGGGGCGATAGACGGAACCCATATCCCTATCTTGGCACCGGACCACCAAGCCAGCGAGTACATAAACCGAAAGGGTTACTTTTCAATAGTGCTGCAAGCACTGGTGGATCACAAGGGGCGTTTCACCAACATCAACGTGGGATGGCCGGGAAAGGTACATGACGCTCGCATCTTCAGGAACTCTGGTCTGTTTCAGCTGCTGCACCAAGGGACTTTCTTCCCAGACCAGAAAATAACCGTTGGGGATGTTGAGATGCCCATAGTTATCCTTGGGGACCCAGCCTACCCCTTAATGCCATGGCTCATGAAGCCATACACAGGTAGCCTGGACAGTAGTCAGGACCTTTTCAACTATAGGCTGAGCAAGTGCAGAATGGTGGTGGAGTGTGCATTTGGCCGTTTAAAAGCAAGATGGCGAAGTTTATTAACTAGGTTAGATCTCAGCGAAACCAATGTTCCTATTGTTATTACTGCTTGCTGTGCGCTCCACAATATCTGTGAGAGTAAGGGGGAGACGTTTATGGCAGGGTGGGAGGTTGAGGCAAATCGCCTGGCCGCTGGTTATGCGCAGCCAGACACCAGGGCTATTACAAGAGTACAGCAGGGTGCGTTGCGCATCAGGGAAGCTTTGAAAACAAGTTTCATGAATGGCCAGGATGCTGTGTGAAAGTTCTGTTTTTCCCCAGTAATGAAAAGCCCCGCCCCTTCATTCGCTCTACTTCCCTTTACCCAAACCGCCCTGCCCTCCCCCCCTCAATCACCGCTTGCAGAGGAAATAAAGTGATTCTTGTTTTAAAATCATGCATTCTTTATTAATTTGTAAAACACAGAGGGGGGACTATGGTGGTAATTGACACAGTCTCCCGGGATAGGTGGTGGAGGAAGGGAAGCACCAGGATGGGTGGTGGAGGAGGGGATGAGGGAAGGACAAGGACACACAGCACTTTAAAACTTATTGAATGCCAGCCCTTTCTTGCTTGGACTGTTCTCTTGGCTTGAGTGGCTGGGAGCACGGAGGCCACCCAAACGCGTTCTTGGGCGTCTCGGGGATGAGGTTATGGGACTCGGGAAGGAGGGCTGTTGGTTACACAGGGGCTGTAGCGGCGGTCTGGGCTCAGGCGGCCTTTCCTGAACCCTACGCCTGTCCTCAGCCATAAGCCGGAGGATTTCCGTTTGATCCTCCAGTAGCCTGAGAATTGCATCCTGCCTTCTCTCTGCACGCTGACGCCACCTACTCTCTTCATCCCGCCGCTGTCTCTCTTCAGCCCGCCAGTCATTGTCCTCAGCACGCCACTTGTCCGCGCGATCAAATTCTGCCTTCCTGGACTCAGACAGTGTCTGCCTCCACACATTCTGCTGGGCAGCCTCAGAGTGGGAGGATTCCATGAGTTCTGAGAACATATCGTCTCGACTCCTTTTCTTTTTACTTCTTATCTTCGCTAGCCTCTGGGATGGTGATGAAAGGGGTGGCGTTGAAACATTTGTAGCTGTGGGAGGAAGCAAACGGGAGACAAATGTAAAAGACACATTTTGTTTGAACAAAACATTACATACCACATGTGCATTTTGTCCAAGGTTGCACTGGGCCTCTTATATTGAGGGTCTGCCGGTTTGCTGTGAGAGATCACACAAGCAGGTCCGGCGGGCAACAGAATTCGGCTTGCAGACAGCCATGGTAAGACACTCTATAGGCTTCTTTAAGCTTCACAACAGGCGGGAATGTTTTCAAACAGCAACCCCCTCATTTCCCATAACAAACATCCCGTGGGCTGGCAATTTAAAACAAATAGGTTAGCAATTGAAAAGTTAGGTGGGGCGGCGGTTTTCGGGTTAACATGCAGGGAGAACCTAATCGCCCCCCCCCCACACACACACACACACCCAGGCAAGATGTTCGCTGTGCCCCCTCCCCCCACCGCGTGGGTCCCAGCGGGGAAGATTTCCGTTCAGCCACAGGCAAACAGCCCAGCAGGGACGGAGCCCCTCTGAATGCCCCCGTACTAAAATTCCCCTATTTCAACCAGGTTCCCATGAATGATATCACTCTTCTGAGGATAACACACACAGATAAAGAAAGGATGTTGCTTGAATGCCAGCAAAAACCGGGACCGTACGCCGCCATGCTTTGCAAAGCACTGATTCCAGACTACGTGCTGCTTGCCTGGCGTGGTAGAGTGTGTTACCACGGAGCACAGGATAAGGCTGCCCTCCCCAGAAACCTCATGCACAGGCTTTGGGAGCACATCCAGGAGATCTTTCTGGAGATGTCCCCGGAGGATTTCTGCTCCATCCCCGAACATGTTAACAGACTTTTCGAGTAGCTGTGGCTGTACTGGCCACGAATTAATCATTAAACACGCTTGCTTATAAAACATGTATTAATTAAACAGAGGTACACTCACCAGAGGTCCCTTCTCCTGCATCGAGCACGCCTTGGGAGGGTTCGAACTGTACTTGCTCCAGGGTGAGAAAGAGTTCCTGGCTGTCGGGGAAAAGGGCTTCTCCGCTTCCTTGCTGGGTCTGTGTGCTATTTTCAGCATCATTATCATCATCAGGCTCCTCTGTGGGTTCTGATGATCCACATACGGAGTCAAACCACATGGGAGGGTCTGTGCTGGCTGCACCTCCTAGAATGGCATGCAGCTCATCATAGAAGCGGCATGTCTGGGGCTCTGACCCAGAGCGGTTGTTTGCATCTCTGGTTTTTTGGTAGGCTTGCCTGAGCTCCTTAATTTTCACGCGGCACTGTTGCGCGTCCCTGTTGTAGCCTCTGTCCTGCATGCCCTTGGAGACTTTGGCGTATGTCTTGGCGTTTCTTCTTTTGGACCCTAGCTCTGCTAGCACGGTTTCGTCTCCCCAAACAGCGATCAGATCGAGTACCTCACGCTCGGTCCATGCTGGAGCTCGTCTTCGGTTCTGGGACTCCATCATGGTCACCTCTGCTGATGAGATCTGCACTCACCTGCAGCTCACCACGCTGGCCAAACAGGAAATGAAATTCAAAAGTTCGCGGGGCTTTTCCTGTCTACCTGGGAGGAGCATTCGAGCTCAGACCGCTGTCTAGAGCGGTCAGCTGATGCACCGTGGGATAGATTTAGGAGGCCGATACTGTCGAATTGCGTCCTCACTAGCCTACATCGATTCGGCAATATCGCTTTAAGCGCTAATTCTCTCGTTGGGGGTGGAGTGGCGAGATCGATTTTAAGAGCCCTAGAAGTCGATGGTAAGGGCTTCGTCGTGAGGACGGGTGCACGGATCAATCGAAATAACGCTAATAAATTCGACCTAAACTCGTAGTGTAGACCAGGGCTAAGAGTTTACATTGGAGTTTAACATTACACTCACCTTAGCAATGGAACCTGGGGCCCATGCTAGGAGAGGAGTTTTGCAATCTGTGTTTCACTGACAATGCTCAGTCCTTTTGAGGTTGTTACTGCTAATTAATCTTGTGGAGATGGGGATCTGTATGGACAATAATTAAGTAGATTGTCAGCACGGACTCATGCTTCCTCATGGCTTTGGAGACTCTTCTGAGTTCTGATAAGTAAGTGAGGTGGAGTTGGAGCCTTTTAAACCCTAGCATCAAATATTCCATTGTGTGAAGGAGATTGTGTGGCTTCAAAGGTCACTGCTCTCCAGAATGTCGAGTCTCAGCACAGATGGTGCATGCCTTTTCCAGAGGTGAGGGATCTACTCAAACCAATTTACTGGTAATGCTTGCAGTGTCGTTGTAGCTGTGTCGGTCCCAGGATATTAGGGAGATAAGGTGGGTGAGGTAATCTCTTTTATTGGACCAACTTCTGTTGGTGAGAGTCTGAGAGACAAGTTTTTGAGCTTCCACTGAGCTAAAGAAGCTTGAAAGTTTGTCTTTCTCACCAACGGAAGCTGGTCCAGTAAAAGATATTACCTCACCCACCTTGTCTCTCTAGTTACTGGTAAGTCATTTTTCTGATACTGTCAGTGATGCTGTGGTTCTTGCCACCTCCTGGCCTGATGCTGCCACAGGAAAACATGGCTGGAGCAAATTGGACAAGGCTGAGACTCCTACATTGCACTGATCCCTGATTGTGGGTTTTGTGCCCCTCGAGCACTTAGCAGCCAACATAAATTAGAGTAGCTCTCAGTAGCACAATTTCCACTGGGAGACCGTCCCTTTATACAGCAGCCCAAGGATGAGGGATTACGCCTCTTTTGTATGTGGGCATGTGCATTCCCTCCCCTCCTAACCCCTCGTGTGTTCCTCTGTCATAGGCAAGGGTCTGGTGCATTATGGTTTAGAATTTGGGAGTATGTTTTTGAAGCTGGGAGTAGAGCTTTTAGCAGTTTGACTCCCACTAAAGTCACTGGGAGCTTCACAGCTGACATACAAGCAATGCTTCCAATAATTAAACCCTCCTTTAATACCTATTAATAGATTGGTCTATACACCTGGACCATCATGTTTCTCTGACTGTATAAATATGTCTGAAATATAATTTCATTCCATGCGTCTGATGAAGTGGGTACTAACCCACGAAAGCTTATGCTGAAATAAATTTGTTAGTCTCTAAGGTGCTACAAGTTTTTCTTTCTTATTTTCATTTTGCTGACACAGACTAACACGGCTACTACACTTAAACCTATTATTTGTGAGCTACCTTAGTTAACTTTGTGTCAGACACCAGGACTGTACTCTAAAATACTCCTCAATAGGACATTTTATGTGTTACAGTTTTTGAAGTGTCATTCCTAACTCCCTTAGGGCTAGATCATCACACCCCTTACTCAGAAACACAGGGGAGTAACTCCTCCTTTATTCAGCCCTGATCACATTAAGACTCCAGCCAAGAAGGGTAAGGGGAACGGCAGTGGCTGCTTCCCACTGCAAGCATTAGGGTTGGAGAAGACCTGGCTTTGCAGCTAATTGGCCCGAGATGCTTTCCAAGAGCACAGGGGGAGCAGGAAAGGACTTGAGACTCTCCATCACAATTTGTTCCCTACTTGCTCCAGGAACAGCACAACTACATGTTGCCTCAGGAAAGTCTACAATGGTAAAATGTACCCGTAAGTTGCTGTATAGTCCATACAGTACTACCTAAAATTTAAACATAGAGCAACTACTGGGACAGAACACTTCCTTCCAGCACTCCAGCTCTTGAATTATGCCCCACCCCATTTTCTATCGCTGCTAGACGGGACAGGTCTCCTGGACAACAGGTCTCCTGTGACACACGTGCATACAGTCACTTGTTGCTATGGTGTGAACATTCACATTTAATTGTAGGCTGAAGAGAGGATGAAAACATCACCTCTCAGTGAACACCCAGCACAGCAACTGTCCTGTGTCTTTTGAGTTGATGGCTACAATGGAACCAACAATCCGCATAGTATCTGCAGTGTGTTGGGTGTGTGCATGGCAGGTCAAGTAGAGCCATCCATTGTTACCACAGCTCTGAGTATTCACTTTCTTGCCACAGGAAATACTTTTAATTATTCATTTATATTGCACCTCTCTCGGATATCTAGGTGCATGCTACAAAACTTACTACAAGCAAGTCTATTGTCACCACTCAGACCCAGCTATCTCCAACTCCTACATTCATGGGCAAGATAAATAGCCCTATCTGTTGGAACATATTAAGTAAATCTGAGGGCCGGATGCTCAGCTTGTGTAAATTGGTGTAGCGTCACTGAAAGCAACAGGGAAAATCAGTTACAGCACCTGGAAATTTGGCCTACAGTGAATGAGTTCCTCTTTTGCGCTATCCTAAAAGTTACCTAAATTGGATTCTACATGGCATCAAAGAGTGATTGCTAGTGCAGGTCTTCTCCAGTGAGGGTACCATGCCATCAACCTCAGGAAGCTCACCTCTAGGGACAATAGCAAGAGCATTCCAGCTGGCTGTGACTACTGCAATGGGGTAGGAGGAGAGAGTCAGTTTTTGAGACTGCCAAATCTCCGAGAATCCAGGGCTTTATCAATAAATAACAGGCATTGTGAACTGAAACTAGAAGTGAATTGAGGAGCAGAACACAGCACAGGTGTTGTGTTCCTGTTAGCCCATCCTATAAAAGACAGGCAGACATATTCTGCACCAGCTGAAGCTTCCTGTTGGAAGTCCAGTATGGAGATACCAAAAGCACAGATATCTGTGGATCTTGGAGCGATCCATTTCCAAGACAAAAGGCCAGACTCTCTGGGCTAGCCAAAAATACTAACAGGACAAGCTGTAGCCAGCTACTGTGCACAGCTGATACTCCTTATCATACCTTAGCCAGCAACCATCTCACCCCATCTGCCATTGAGATCTTTATGCGGGAATTTTGCTCTGCATCTAATGGAATATTCTTCACAGAGTCCAGTTGCACAAATAAGATTTGAAGACACCCAGCTACCCAGTTTCACCACCACCACTTTTCTGAGCACAGCATCCTGTCTTTATCAGTCTTGTGCTCTTCATTATCATTCTGTGGTGAATCAAGAAAATCATCACAGAAGTCCACATTTCCCTCCTTTCTGGTCAATTCCAGCAAGTGGACCCACAGTGGGGTCATCATACCTATATATATTCAACACCCATTTGTTCACTGCCTCACTTTCCAGACTACTGACCACTACACATCTGCTTCAGTTTTTCTCCAGTGGTGAGACACGCCCATACTGTTAGTTGCTGGATTATTAGTACCATTCAGACTACATGCTGCCCCCTCCCTCAGCACATCAGCTCTAATATCTTGTGTGATCTTCCACCTCCAGTCCCAGATACTTGAATTAAGACTTCTGTTGAGGATACTCCCAGCTGTGGGGCAGGATGCACTGACACCTTTGCATTTCATGTGTAACCACCCCTAAAAATCCAAGGGACAGGCTCATGTGAATATTCTCTACTTATGCGTAGGGAGTCCCACCTAAAGGAAACATTGTCCTTGGGTTTATCAATTGGTGGGTGTATCACAGTATGGTTATTCTGGAGCTCATGCATGGAGCAACACCCCATAAATATCAGCAAGGCCACCTCATTGTTCTCCTTCAAATTCCGGCTTAGAACTCTCCTCTTCCATGATGCCTACAAAAACCCCACTGATATACAGCTGGTATGCTGTGACCACGGCTTATCATGCTGACCAGTTTTGTCCTATTGTCATCTTGCACTCCCTCTGTCTGTTGTATTCACATGCCTCTTGTTTTACACTTAAATTGTAAGCTCTTCAGGGCAGGGACCTCTTTGTACAGCACCTAGATTCTTGCTGTCCATTTCCCCCTTCAGTTGAATCCTTTGATGCTACCGTTCCCCTTTTGTCACAATTATTGGCAACATTAAGCTAGCTCCCCATGCCATTTGTCCTCAGATATGTCCAACATTTGAAGACAAGCAACCTTTGTGATCTTCTGAACTACAGCCTACAGCATAGACATTCTTCTTTTCTCAGTCATTGGAGCTGGAGCTGTGACTTCTTTAGTGGACAGTCTGTTACTTCTTCCTTCAGCTGCTTCTTCTTCTTGCTGGATTGTGGCTGTTGGTTACTGCACCTTGGGAATCCTTGGCAGGCCCAGCAGCCATCCCACGCCAGTCTCCACGGTAACCACCCTAACCACCCCCACTCATTCAAGTGAAGTGATGCTGAACTTGCTCCTTCAGCAGTGACGTTGGCCACTTGAGGGGTTCTAAACCATCTGCTCCACCCTCACAACTGCTTTTCTGAGCTGCGCTCTGTTCTGACAGAAACTCTGTAAGTGCTGCTTCTGCTATTTTTGTACTTCTGTAGACAGTGTCATTTAATGTAAGGGACAATTCTGCACGTGCAGGGAGATGGATGATCTAATAGGTCTACTATTCTTTTCTACCTCTAACATCTCTGGTGATAACTTTGATTCTCCAAGAGCAACCTCTAGGAATTTATCCTCATCCTCAGACGCTTTGTAACTCCCATGCCAGCCTTTCTGCCTAGGTGGATGTCTGCTTTTTTGGTAGTCTGCTCAGTTGGTGGCATTCAAAACCGATAATGCTAGGACACAGTTAGGCTTGTTCTCCTGCAGATGGAAGCAAGCACTAGAGCAACAGAATTTAAAAATAATCATCAAAAGCTAGCATTGGTCTGGGACTCAGGAGACATCTAGTCATTTCCCAACTCTGCTACAGACCTCCTGGGTAACCTCAGGCAAGTCACTTAACTTTTCTGTGCCTTAATTTCCCCCTCCGCGAAATAGAGATAATAGTACTTCCCTATCTCTTAAGGACGTTGTGTGGATAAATCCTTTGATGTTTTCAAGGTACTCAAATACTATAGTGATATGAGCCACATAAGGACCTAGATAGATAGGTAGAAGGTTTCTGCTACTATAGGTGAAAACAGACATTGCAGCTACATGGTTTGAAATTAATTGTCAGAAAAATCACTCACCTCAGTATATTTTCAGTAAGAAGAAATAGCCTTAGGCCCCAGTCCTGAACTACATATGCACATAAGTAACTTTATCCTGAATGTAAAGAGAATATTCATGTGAGGGAAGTTACTTATGTGAGTATGGGGATGCGGATTGTGCACTTCCAGAGAAATTTTCAAAAGTGCCTAAATGAATTAGGAACACAAACTGACTTTCAATGCAGGTTGTGTTCCTAAGTCACTTAGGTACTTAGGAGAATCCAACCCTTAGAAATTTGTGTCATTTACTTACCTGTCACACTTTTCAATGGAGTGAGGGATTTCAACTTTTTACAAAAACTAAACCTAAACAAACAAAACCAAATGCCAACATCTTGGTGTTTTGATTATAGAAAGGCTAATTTTTCCATATTTTTTGCTGTGATTTTATTATTAGTTCAAATTTAAAACTGCATCTGCTAAATGTCATGTAAGCATTAGTACCTCCTGTGTGAATCCTTGGCAAACATACTGTCATTTCATTCCTACCTTTCTTGTACCAGAAATAAAAGGTAAAATGGAAACATTAGAGGCATTAGCCATGGTGTTACTTCAACCTCTCTACTGGTATTTCTTTTACATGTAAGACATTTATCCAGACCAGGGAATGGAGCCCTTCAACGCCACAGACTACAGCCAGAATCTGAATAGGTCTTTATATTCGGTTGCCATCTGATGCCAACACTGAGTGAAATAAAATAAAAGTCGTGAAGGACTGAAAGTCAATAATGAGGTAGCCCACATGACACTGACTCTCTGTGACAGAACTCCAGACACCAGTGGAGAAATGCAAGAAGAACAAATGGCAGAAAAAATCCTGAAAATGCAGAGGAAAATCTCACCAAAGAATAACTCAAAACAGCGAGTTGTTGGTACGTGTCTCAGCCAATGACTAGCAGCCGAAATGCTGAAAGGCAACTGAGGAATTACAGGCAGCAGAGAGAGAGAGAGAAAAAATCATCCAAGCGTTAAGTGGCAAACAGTCCAAACAATTGTCACGACAAGAGGAAATGAATCTCAGCACTGCTAAAGGTTGGCTATCAAGAATGAACAAATAAATGTCCAAAGTCTACCGGCATAAGTGGCAGAAAACTGCAGGGCGAAGCTCCCACGAATAAAGGAGTGAGAGCTGGTATTAAAACAGCTAGGCCAGTAAGATTAAAAAAGTGAAAATGTAGAAAGCTGGTATTAAACTCATTAGGCCAGATCATCAACTGGTGTAAATTGGCATAACTTCATTGAATCCAATGGAGCTAATCCAATTTACACCCATTGAGGAACTAGATCACCATTTAAAATTGACCAAATCAAGTAAAACAAATTATAACAAACCCAAATAAATTTCAAACTAATGTAAAAAAAAAAAACTATAACAGGAATGCAAAAGAATGCAAGCAGTCAGAAGACAAGAACAGTGATCAGAGAAATATTCTGAACCTGCCTTTCTAAAATGCCAACCTTCAAAGGGAGTTCCGCACATTCAGTCCCACCACCAGGCGTGGAGGGTTTTAGAGGCTCCAGAACAAAAGAGCTAAAAAGGTAACAGTAGATATATGTGAATAAAGGAGAAAACCTAAGAACAGAAATAATAATTGAAAATAGTTATAGAGCAGCAGTCACAAACATTAATGGGATGCTCTACAATCCAAACACAATTCAGATTGTTGTTTCTTCCACTTTTATTTTAACAAATTCATCTTATTTCAGCTGAAACAGATTAATCCGAATAGAATAGAAATGGAGACTTGATTCCATAAATACAAGCCGTAAATTCTAAAAACTCAAGACCTAGACATTTCTAAATGTCTATATGTGTGCGTGTGTATGTATACACAATAAAAATCAAGCCATCAGGAAAATCCCATCTAGAAGTCCAATATTATCAGCTTTGAGATGAGTATCACACTTCATTAGTAACTTCAAGACAGATCCTGGACTTGTGTAAATTAGCTCAGCAACATTGAAATCAATAGACGTCACTGATTTACATCAGCTGTGGATCTGGCCTTTGATTTCAAAAGCGGAGTAATATGATCAACTAATGTAAAATGTGTAAAAACTATGGCCACAGCACTTTCTATCAAGAGCAGTCTTTTTAGCACGCTTGCGGAAATATAAAGAACGAATTGGTGTTGAAAATAATAAAAGTACTAATATCTCCTTGTCCTTTTTGAACAACAGTATTTAATCCAGCAATGTAATAAAGATGATAAAAGCAGCTTTGGTAGCAGAAGCAAAATGTCTGTCCAACGGACAGCAAAAAATCTGTCGACAAGTATATGCCAGCAGAGTAAATTTATATTACCAAAAGGAATTGCCCAATGTAAGAACAGGCAAGTCTTAAAAAACAAAACCCATATATGGTACACGTATTTAAAAAAAAAAAAGCAGCAGACTGGAGATGAGGAATACTGTACAAGCCACCAGAGCGAGAAGAAGCAGGGGGAATCTTATAAGAAGCCGTAATTAAGCTGCAAAAGGTACAGTTCTTCTGAAAATGAAGAACAGAGAGGACAAGAAACAGCCAATGTGGCTTCATAAGGGACTGTTCAAAGATCAGAGGCTTTTAATTTTTTTTTAATTAAAAGAATGCTATACTTGAAATGGTAAGGCAAGAAGGGGCGTGGAAGGAAATCAAACTAGCATATTCAGGTTTGGTTAAGGATTATAGGAAAATAATAAAGGTAGGGGGAAAGAGAAGTTAAAAGCTAGCCAAAGAGGTTAAAAATGGCTTTTAAACCTATATCAAAGGAAAAAGAAATTCTGGAGAGACATTAGGCCATTAATTAATAAGGAGAGGAATTAAGTTAATGGTGACTCAAAATGGCTGAGCTACTGAACTTCTTTTTAAAATCTGTCTTTAATAAGAAAAAGGAAAGAAGTCTGGATAATTGAAGTAGGAAGGAATGAAGACCTAGTAAAATAATTAATATCAAAGAAAAGAAGAACACTTGGAAATTTTTAATTCTAGTTATTTATTCAAGTAATTTTTCCTTATTGTTTGTTTGGGTTTTTTTAAGATTACCAGAGATGTTTGCATTTATATTAAATGTATTTATTATTAAAAAATTTCCAAGAAAACTCTGAGTTCTTTGTGTGTTGTATATTGTTCTTGAGCACTTTATTGCAAGTATTCACTGCTCAAAATTCCATTTGTGCTAGTTAGTTTTCAGTGAACACTTAGAAATATAAAATTTGACCTATTATCTGACTGAATGAGCATAACTCTTAGAATCAGGCTGCCAATGTGTATACTCACATTTACACTCACTTTTGCTTTCCTATAATACTCACTCATATATGCCTAAAATTTGCTGTTTCACAAATATTCCTACAAGCAAACTTATTCACTGGAATATGTGCAGAAAGTAAACATGGTTGAAGTGGATTCATTTAAAAATTTGAATAAATATTAACAAACAAAAGTGCAGTTTTGGAAAACGTGAACATATAGAAGTTAACAATCTGGATTGTATTCCTCTCCTATCATGATAATGGAATTAGCTAACAAATCTCCAAAATGTTAACAATTATTGGGAGAACTGAGGATCTCCTGGAAGATTAGAAAAAAGCAATGTGTTACCAACATTGACAAAAAGAAAAGAATGGTCCTCATAATTGTCATCCAGTAAGATTAATTTCTATACTGTATCTGTTAAAATAATAATATAATGGAACAAATATTAAAACACCACTAAGGGCATGTTTATAAAAGGAAATTGACCAGAATAGATACTGTGGAGTAAACTATTCCTCAGTAGCTATTCCAGCATAGCGCCACTTGTAAACACACTATTCCAGAATAAAAATAATTTTATATTTTATTCTGGAATGATTCGTATGCAATGTGAGTGCAATAATTATTCTGGAATAAAATTATTTTTATTCTGCAATGCAATGCCCACATAGACAGCTATTCCAGAATACCTATTGTGGATTAGTTTATTCCACAATAGCTGTTCTGGTCAATTTTACTGTGTTATCAAGCCCTTCGAGCCTGATCCAATGTCAATGAGAGTCAATGGGAGTCTTTCCACCTGCTTCAATGGGTACAGGATCAGGCACTTACCAGACAATATTACAAATAATCAGCTAAGGGTTGCCAACTTTGGTTGGCTGTGTTCCTGGAGGTTTCATCGCATGAATCTTTAATTCCTGGAGACTCCAGGACAATCCTGGAGGACTGGCAACCCTACAATGTACTGAATTCGGAGAAATGTTGAGTGGAGTATTAAAGGACTGATGTTAGGTCGTGATTTAGGCCCAGTCTTGCCATTTACAATGTGCAGGTGAACCCTTGTACTTACACAGAACTCCACTGACTGCAGAGGGGCTATATAAAAGCACAGGGTACCTCCTTCATATGGTAAATTGCAGAATTGAGGCCTTAAGCCCCAGTTCAATGCAGCACTTGGACACATGCTTTACTTTAGTCATCCTTATTCTGCAAGTCACTTAAGACTTAAGCATATGCTCAAACACTGTGCTGAATCAGGACCTATTTACCATCTGCATTAATGACCTAAAAGAGGAAGTAAATACCGTGTTGATGAATTTGCAAATAAAACAAAATTGGGAGGACTTCCAAACACCATTGAAGACAGAGAAATAATGGAAAGGGATGCAAAGAGACGAATGGAAAATAAAAATAAAATTCACCTTGGATGATAGGAGCAACTACATTTGCGGAAAAGCAATCTAAAAGCCAGCTAGTCAATCGGTTATAAAAAGCAAAAGAACGGTAATGCTGCAAGAGATTTAGGGATGATAGTAGAAAGTACATTAGACATGAGTTTGCCTTGAGGAAAAAGGTCAATTTGATCTTGGGCTGAAGATATCACATCACAGACCATGGAGGTAACAGAGCCTTGGTATATGGCTCTGCTGCAATAGCATCTCTGGTATTTAATTATGGCACCACATAGAAAGATAGTGACTGTCTGAAAATTATTAAGAGAAGAGCAATAAAAATAATTCAGCGTCTGGCAGGACTGATTAGTGAACAGAGGTAGATTAAGATGTATCTAGACTGCTGGTTGGGAAGGTGCCCATGGACCTACAAAGCCTGGATCTGTGGCTCCATGAAGGACCCCCACAAATAGAGACATGTGGGGCCAGGGAAGTATGAGTTGGATGAGACAAGATGGCAGCATACTTGATCCCTGGACCTGTCTGTCCTCCTTAGCTGTTCCCTCTTGTTTGCACAGAGCACACTATGCCATGCACAATGAGGTCCCATCTGATATGGTCCATGATGCGTAGCATGGTGGCATGTTCACCTGCAACAGGAGAACAGGAAAGGATAAGCAGGAGATATATGCAGCAACTCGAGCACCAAGACAGCAGGGTCAGACAGAATTACATGCAGTTAGCACTAGTGTCCTGACCAGAAAAGACAAGAAACAACTGAGTGGGAGGGCGAAGCAGGGGAGAAGTCTGAGGCATCCTGTCTGGTGTTTGTGGAGATGGGATGGGGTGGGTGGGGGGTGGGTGGGGAGTGTAAAATGAGGCCTGGTTTGGGTTTTGAGAGGGAACAGACTTAGGGTGTGTCTTCACTGAAGAGTTAACTTGGGCAATTGGCACACAGGTCTGAGCACTTTCCCAAGCCTGGATCTGAGCAGTCACACTACAAAACCCAACCGGAGTTACTGGAACCTCACTGGTGCTGCGCTCACCTGTCTGTGTCACTGATTTCTGGCAGCTTATCCCATGGTTCTTTGTGCTGCAGTAAGCTGAGCTGCACTATGAGTCTTTCCCGGTGAATTGTGGGAGAATTTGCCTAGCCTTCTGGGCACAGGAGGGGGAGGGGAATTGTGGGAAGGCAGTGGAGGACTAATCAGCACTCAAGTGCTTTAGCTGATGTTCTTGCTGCAAAGTGGTTGAGTGAATGCGTCCATTGGGTTTTACCCTACAGATCCGGGAAAGCCAGCTGGCCAGGGTTGAAAGCACCACCAAACTCAGGTCAGAAGTTTGAGGGGGGAGGGGTAGAAAGGGGCAGAGGGGTGGGTCCACACTTGAGTAACAGTTAACTCCATAGTGAAGACATACCCTGAGGGGTCATTGAGAGTATGTGTGAGTGAAGGGAAGAAGAGACGCCAGTCAGAGAGATGGGGCAAATGTGAATGGAGACGGGGGATCATGGCTGTAATTTTAAGGGTGGTATTTCTCCCCACCTCACCCCAATTTTCAGCCTCCACCTGCAGGGGAAGCAGGGAGGCAGGAGAGCCAGAGCAGGAGTCTGAGGCTGCTGCTCTGTCCAGCTGTGCTCAGGGCTCTGCCACTCAACCACTGAACAGCTGGTTGCCTGACAGCTGGGCAGGGAGGTGGAAGATGCAATGCAGCCTCCTGCATTAGGGGCTACTCTACCTCCCCCAACTGGGCAGGTGGCTCAGCTCTCCCCTCCCCCAACAGCTCTGAGGGCTGAGCAGGGGGGAACCTCACCACAGGGGAGACACACTGCCAGCCTTCTGCCCAGAAGCTCCAGCCCCATCCCCTACCATGAAACAGGATCAAACGGGAGGGGGGGGGGAGGGAGTGAGGGGGATGGGCACCAGGAGGGTGGGGCATGGGTCTGGGCTGAGAGGGACTGTAGCTGAGGAAACTGGCACCACGCTCGCAGTAGGAAGCAATGGGGAGGGGACCAGAGATCAGGGTGGGACCGGCACATGGCTGGGGGGTGGATCAGCGCTCAGGACAGGACCAGCGCAGGGCTGGGGGGGAACCAGCACTCAGGGCAGGACCAGCGCAGGGCTGGGGGAGACCAGTGCTCAGAGCGGGACCAGTGCAGGGCTGGGGGGGAACCAGAGCTCAGGGTGGGACCCGCGCAGGGCTGGGGGGACCAGTGCTCAGGGCGGGACCAGCACAGGGCTGGGGGGGACCAGAGCTCAGGGTGGGACCAGCACAGGGCTGGGGGGGAACCAGAGCTCAGGGCGGGACCCACGCAGGGCTGGGGGGCACCAGTGCTCAGGGTGAGACCAGTGCAGGGCTGGGGGGGACCAGTGCAGGGCTAGGAGGGACCAGCGCTCAGAGTGGGACCGGCGCTGGGTTGGGAGGGACCAGCGCTCAGGGTGGGAACGGCACAGGCAAGAGGGTACGGGGCCCCGCCATCGTTCTTCACATGGGGCCCCTCACCCGCTAAAGCCGGCCCTAGGCACAGGGCTGGGGGTGGGGGACCAGAGCTCAGGGTGGGACTGGCACAGGGCTGGGGGGAACAGGAGCTGAGGTAAGGGAACATGGGCCCAAGGAGGCCTTACAGGATGAAAAAGACATATGAGAGCTTCTGAGGAAACAAGCTGGGCAGGACACAAGCTCTGGGAAAGCTTTGATGAGAGGTGTCATGGGACTGAAAGGTGTTTGGAAGAAGGGAGGGAGGACTGGACACTTTGGGAGGAGGAGGTTGGGTAGAGGAAGAGATTCAGAGCCTTATGTGTGAGGTGGGGCGGGAGGAGACATATTGCTGGGTGCTGCAGGGTGTGTGTGGGGGAACTCATTGTTTTGTGAGGGTCTGTCTCTCTCCCCCAACTTTGCTGTCAAAATGGCTCTACTTTAGAGGTTGAGGGGAGAATATATGTAGAGAGGGAAGGAAGGATTGGGGGAAGTGAATGGGGTGAGGACTGTGAAGAGTGAGAGGAAGAGAGCGAGTCAGACAGAGGGCGGGAATGTTTTGGGAATGGGCAAGTAATTGAAGGAGAAGAGAGTGTGGGAGAGTCGGGTGGAAGAATAAAAGAGTCCCTGCCAGAGAGGATCCCAACAGCCTGCCCCCAATTTAGCCTCACGGGACATTTTAATGTTGGGCCTGGATTTGGAAGGAAACCGGCATGAAGGCTGGAAAGGTAAGTTATTTTAATTGCCATTGCTTCCTTTTCAGCAAGGTGAGTGTGCATGGAGGAAAAGGGATTGAAGAGGAAGAGTTGAGGGTGGGGAGTCCAGCTAAGAAGAAGTGTCTATTGTGGGGGTGCTTCAGTTTTAGGAGGGAGCACAAAGTATTAGTGAATCCAGACCCTGCAGCACCTTACTTCATCACTACTCATAAGGATAGATTAAAAGAGTTCAACGTGGAGAAACGGTGACTAAGTGGGGCCATGATAAGAGCTCAGATACCACTACAGTGATGGGTGCTTTAGAAAAAGATCACCGAGATTGATGGGTCTGCAGGTATTTGGAGGGTCTAAACATCAGTGAGGAAAGGACAATGCAAGATGTGCAATTCTGAACAATGTAATTTAAGTGAAAAATTTAGATCTAGTATCTGGAAAGCTTCCTAAACAGAGCTCTCTTAGACTGTTGAATAGTTTGCTAAAGGAAGTGGTGAAAACCACATCACTGAACACATATGGAAAATATAAGTACTGAATTAAACACTGGGGGGAAATACACCATAACGAGCAATTTTGCATTGGCAGGGGAATGCACAGCATACTGTAAAGCATTATTAGAACGGCCATACTGGGTCAGACCAAAGATCCATCTAGCCCAGTATCCTGTCTTCCAACAGTGGTCAATGCCAGGTGCTTCAGAGGGAATGAACAGAACAGGTAATCATCAAGTGATCCATCCCATCGCCCATTCCCAGCTTCTGGAAAACAGAGGCTAGGGACATCCTGAACAGTGGCATAGGCAGGTTTAGAGCACAGGGGGAGCGGAGCTAAAAAAAAGGCGCCGGGAGCAAAAAAAAATGCTCCACTCTGACTGCAGCATAGGCGCAAAAGGTGTCGGTAGCAAAAAGAGGCGCCGCTTCTGCTCAGTGGGGGAGCAGCCGCCCCCCTGCTCCCCCCCGGCTACGCTACTGATCCTGAATTGACCCGAATCTGTGATGTGATGTAGATTTTTATTCACATACCATTTGTTCCTTTTATTCAAAAGATTGTGTGTTTGTTTCAATATAACATGGATAACCAACAAATCTTGTTCTGTTTTTGCTATGTAGGTAGGGAGTGTAGTTCAATGACCGAAGCAAGGGGTAAGGAGTTTTGTACTCATGTGCATCACACATGGATGCAGTCAAACGTCTTTTCCCCTCATATTCAGAGATTGTTTTGCATCAGTGCTTGAGGCAGGATTCAGGATATTGATTCACACCACTTTCTCAAAATTTTCCTGTGCTTAGAGCATTTTTAAACTTGTATTCATTTCTTACAGCTGTCAGTGGCTGATTCTTTAATTGTAGATTTCATTGGGTATGTTCTCTGAGTAAGGAACAGAGCACATTGAGAAGAGCTGCAAACTTATCTCCCTCAAAATTCAGTTTTTCCTGAAAGTATTTTACAGAAATTTTGAATTTTTAAAAAAACCTTGAAAAGGGTTTAGTAAGGAACATGGAATGTGCTTCTTTGACTGAAAGTCTGGTTTCAGTTTAGTAAGTTAGTACACATATCAAATACCAAATGGAAAAAACTTCCATTTGATGTCAATGAGTTAAATTGTGCCCCAAGAGAACAAATATGGGGGAAGAGATCCAGAATACTTCATCTCAAGGATACTTAATTCCCTTATTTTGCTTAATAAATAATAATGGAATATGATAATTAACATAAATACATCAGGGTAGTCAAGCTTCATCTTCAGAGCACCTGTTCGCAGGGTTCTGTCAATCTAGTACCTCTTTTATCCATCCTGGTTCCACAATGGTTTGCTGTTTCCGTGGCCTGCCCCTCCAGCCAGGTCACCTCTCAGGGTTCATAGAAGAGTCCAAAAAGAAGAAAGCACAGAGTCTAATGACCTCTAAACCTATCCCTCAGCCTCTGTCTGGAACTTATAGTTCTTGGCTTCTTTTACTCTTGACACTTGTACTTCCCCTCTTAGCCTTGAGGGGAAAGGCAGGGGAGCCCACCTTCTCCTCTCGGTTCCAGCCCAGGGACCCTATTTTAGGTTGTTCCTTCAATCCCTCCACCACTTCCCTGGGCTGCTCCTACCTTCACCCTTCTTGCCAGCATCTTCACCAGATCTGCTGGCTATTATGCCCACCTTGGATTTGTGGTTCCGCACAGCTTCATCTTAGATAGCTCAAAGCCTCTCCTAGCCCCTCTCCGCAGCAGCTGGGCTGTACTGCCCTGCAAGCAGCCCCTCCATCTCTCACCTTAAAACAGTCAGCATCTCCCTGCTCCAAACAGGAGCCTCTCTCTCAGCCCTCCTTCTGGGTCTGAGGTTTATTCGCTGCTTCTTGTCTTAGAGAGGCACCATTTCCCTCCTGCAAACAGAAGTTCCCCCTCAGCTCTCTTTCTGGGGTGGGAGTAGTGATATAGGCCAACCACAAGGCTTGAGCCAGCTTCACTGTCAGCTGCGCACACTTTCCCCTTTAATCCGTCACCTTGGCAGGTTCAGCAAACAGCCTTTTCTGCTGATGTCTGCTCTGCTACACAGCAGGAAGCAGCAAAATATGCTAATCCCATTCTCTCAGCTCATTCCCAATTGGGTGGGTAAGAGGGGAGTCTTGCCTCACCCACACTGCAAGGCTCCTGGTCCCAGAGCCTTAAAGAAACAGTGAATAACTTTCTCACAAACACTACGTACTTCTGGAACCTCTTCCTTTCTTCTAATACCTCTTATTTCCTAGGTCTTTGTATACCTCAAAATAACTCCCAGAATCTTAAAAGGCCATGCCATGTGGCTGGCTGACCGATTGTCACCGTTACCCTTAAGGGGCACTGTGACACTCTGTACCTCAGGGGAACACCCTACACCCCCATGTTCATCTTTATAAAATGATTGTGTGGTATCCAATGCAAAGTTTGTCATGTTGGGTGTCTTTGGAAGGTTAACGATGCACTGAGCATGGTTGTTACAATGATGTTATAGTAATTGTTATAGTAATGTTATAGTAATGTTATATGTTATAATTAAATGTATGTAGTTATGAGGCTGAAAATGTATCCTCATGGCTTAAAATAAGCCCAGGCAAAAACCCTCCAGGAGCAGAGAGGCAGTTCACACCTTGTCAGGGCATGGATGCGACAAACCCAGCCCAGCCTCACAGGAACAAAAGACGCTGGCCTAGGCAGCAACAAAAGAATCTGTACAAATGAATCATCTTCTTTCCTTTGGTCAGTATGGAACTGTGATGAGGTAATGCTCACCTGACTCTGACAGGGTGGGAGGGCAAAGCCAAGAGGGAAGAAAGGACATGATAAAAGGGAGAGACATTTGCCATGCTCTCTCTCTCTTCCACCTACATCTACAGACATCACCACCAAGTGACTGAAGTGCTGATCAAAGGGGAGAGCCTGGCTGAAGAGCAACCAGCCCACCTGTGGTGAGAAGCATCTAAGTTTGTAAGGGCACTGAAAGTGTTAAGATCAGCTTAGAATGTGTTTTGCTTTTATTTCATTTGATCAAATCTGACTTGTTATGCTTTGACTTATAATCACTTAAAATCTATCTTTATAGTTAATACATTTGTTTGTTTATTCTACCTGAAGCAGTGCATTTGGTTTGAAGTATGTCAGAGACTCTTCTTGGGATAAGAAGCCTGGAACATATCAATTTCTTTGTTAAATTGACAAACTCATATAAGCTTGCAGCGCCCAGCGGACATAACTGGACACTGCAAGACAGAGGTTCCTAGGGTTGTGTCTGGGACCGGAGATATTAGCTAATGTCATTCACTTGCAAGTAGCTGGGAGCAGCTTACATGCCAGAGGCTGTGCTTGAACAGCCCAGGAGTGGGGGTTCTCACAACAGAGCTGGGTAACGCTGGCTCCCAGAGTCAAGGATGGGGTGACCTAGCAGATCACCAGTCCAGATAACACCAGAGGGGAACATCACAGGCACACTACCCCATCTGAGCGTGCATGGTGCTTTAAAGATAAATTAAAGAGACAGTGAAATCCTCGCCCTGTTGAAATCAATGGGAGTTTTGCCATTGACTTCAATAGAGCCAGAATTTCACCTACAGTCCCTGACCCTAAGGACAATCTGTGAACCTTATCCTACAGTGCTTACCCACATAAGAGTTCTCTTCTATTCAAGTTCTTATACTACCCTTATTACCATAATATCTTAGGCCCCGATCCACAGAGGGAAGGTCCTCTCATGGATTGGTAACACGTTAAAAGATAGGAAACAAAGGGTAGGAATAAATGGTCAGTTTTCAATGTAGCCCTTTTGCCAGGTGGAGCCAGCAGCAACAAAGGCTGGGTTCAGTATCTAGGAGTTCCTTTTCACCAATACAACACTGAACCGTCTCTAGCTTCCACCCAGTGACCTGGGACAATTACACACCACTACCCGAGTGCCTCTAAGATGCAATACTTCCCTTCTCGCAAACACAGAGTCTGAGTGTAGAAAAGCTTTTAATAAGGGAAAAACTTTTAAGGAGGGAACAAACTCAGCATTAATTTGGGAAAACACCGCAACTAGGGTTCATAAACCACGAGCAAAAGACCCACCCCCAAGTAAGTTGGGCCGTGTCCTTTCCCCCTCAGGTTCTAGAGTCCAGCAACCCAAAAGTCCCTTTAACGTGCCCATCCCTTCTCTGCACCCCACTCACAGTTACTGTCCTTGAGTTCAGAGGTTCATCCGCAGAGTTCACTTCCCACCTCCCACCCTTACGTGCGCCACTGCTTGGGCACTCACTTGCCGCCCCGCTGCCCACTTGCCACGCTTCTCCACCAGAAACCCTCATGGCTGCACCTCTTCACCTTGCTGGCTACTCGCCAAAATGTCTTCAGAGCCCATCACTTAACACAGCTCTCAGGGATTTCAGCTGTTAGTGGGGGAGCCTCACTGTTGGTGCTCACTGGGCAGTCTCTTGCAATAGAGAAACTGTCCCAAAGTAGGTCTAATACTTAGACCTAGGTATCAGTGATTTCAGCTCTGCAGTGTGTAACAAGACTCTCAATTGAGTCTAAATTAGCTCTTTTATTACACTGTGTTAGCACTCGAGAAAGAGATCTTGGAGTCAGTGTGGATAGTTCTCTGAAAACATCCACTCAATGTGTAGCGGCAGTCAAAAAAGCAAACAGAATGTTGGGGATCATTAAGAAAGGGATCGATAATAAGACAGAACATATCATATTGCCTCTATAAATCCATGGTATGCCCACATCTTGAATACTGAATGCCGACGTGGTCTCCCCGTCTCAAAAAAGATATATTGAAATTGGAAAAGGTTCAGAAAAGGGCAACAGAAATGATGAGGGGTATGGAACAGCTTCCGGATTAGAAGAGATTAATAAGACTTGGACTTTTCAGCTTGGAAAAGAGACGACTAAGGGGGGATATGATAGAGGTCTATATAATAATGACCGGTATGGAGAAAGTAAATAAGTAAGTGTTATTTACTCCTCATAACACAAGAACAAGGGGTCACCAAATGAAATTAATAGGCAGCAGATTTAAAACAAACAAAAAGAAGTATTTCTTCACACAACGCACAGTCAACCTGTGGAACTCTTTGCCAGAGGATGTTGTGAAGGCCAAGACTATAACAGGATTCAAAAAAGAACAAGATAAATTAATGGAGGATAGGTCCATCAATGGCTATTAGCCAGCACAGGCAGGGATGGTGTCCCTAGCCTCTGTTTGCAAGAAGCTGGGAATGGGAATGGATCACTTAATGATTACTTGTTCTGCTCATTCCCTCTGGGGAACCTGCCATTGATCACTGTCGGAAGACAGGATACTGGGCTCGATGGATCTTTGGTCTGACCCAGTATGGTCGCTCTTATGTTCTTATGTAAAGGGGCTTAGCTGTTGCGATGCTAAGCATTCCAATGCCAAAACTTCGGGTGCCTAGAAAATCTCTGGAACAACAATGCAATCCACAAAGCCTGAATTAGGTGACTAGCTTCTATACAATGCATGGGGCGAGAGGGGCCCCTTAGAATGCAATCCACAAAAGCTAGCACACTAGGCAGTGAGCTGCCTAAGCTATCGAATGGGAGATGCTGATGAGAGAGGTGTGTCTTGAGCTCCTTCCTTCTCAAAGAGTTAGGTGCCTAAGTTTTGGCTGCTGGGAGGCACCTATCACTGCTTGGGATCCACAACAAGGAAGCCTCTCCTGGAGTCAGGTAGTTTAGGCACCTAAGTCGTTTCTGATGAGAATGAATTAGGTGCCTGCCTCTCTCCACACAAAATTGCTGGAGAAGGTGGTGATGATGCCCATCTTGTAACTTTTAGCCCAGTGGCTAGAACACTCACCTGGGATGTGGAAGACCCCTGTTCCCAGAAAAGGGAATTGAATTCAAGTTTCCCACATTCCAGGTGCACATGCCTAGAGGCAGAAATTTAGGCGCCAAGGAACTTTTACCCTGAAAACTTCAGCACTGAGTGAATGTAGATGCCTACAGGGTTAGGTGGCAGCTGAGCTGGAGTTTTGTGGATTGCAGTGGAGCTTAAAACTGCAATTTGGGTGCCAAAGTAGCTTTGTGGATCTGGGCCTTAGTGCCTTCCAATAGTGCATTAAACAATGTGACTAATGTTTGCCATGCGTGGTGTGTTCTTTCTCTCATCCTCTCCCTGGAGGAAGGAGAGGGAGTTGTAGTGTTTTGTTTTGGTAGTGTTTTCTTTTGTTTTTTATTTGTTTAAAATGTATATGCTGCTATGTGTTTGTGTTAGAGAAGGCAAAGTCACTGCGTGTTGCCCTTGGAGAAGAAGGTGGTGAGATTTGCCATGGCCCTTAGTTCCAGTAGGAGTTCTTACCACAGTGGCAGGCTAGCCACCAAGAAAGCTCTAACAACGAAGAGTCCTTGTGGCACCTTAGAGACTAACAAATTTATTTGGACATAAGCTTTTGTGAGCTAAAACCCACTTCATCAGATGAATGGAGTGGAAAATACAGTAGATAAATACACAGCATATGAAAAGATGGGAGTTGCCTCACCAAGTGGCGGGGTCAGTGCTAACAAGCCAATTCAAATAAGGTGGAAGTGGCCTATTCTCAACAGTAGACAATAAGGGGTGGAAATCACTTCTGTAGTGCTAATGAGGCCAATGTAATCAAGGTGGCCCATTTCAAACAGTTGACAAGAAGGTGTGAGTATCATCAGGGGGAAATTAGCTTTTGTAGTGACCCATCCACTCCCAGTCTTTATTCAGGCCTAATTTGATGGTGTCCAGTTTGCAAATTAATTCCAGTTCTGCAGTTTCTATTTGGAGTCTGTTTTTGAAGTATTTTTGTTGAAGAATTGCCAATTTTAAGTCTGTTATTGAGTGTCCAGGGAGATTGAAGTGTTCTCCTGTTGGTTTTTTAATATTATAATTCTTGATGTCAGATTTGTGTCCATTTATTCTTTTGCGTAGCGACTGTCCGGTTTGGCCAATGTACATGGCAGAGGGGCATTGGTGGCACATGATGGCATATATCACATTGGCAGATGTGCAGGTGACCGAGCCCTTGATGGTGTGGCTGATGTGGTTAGGTCCTGTGATGATGTCCCTTGAATAGATATGTGGACAGAGTTGGCACTGGGGTTTGTTGCAGGGTTTGGTTCCTGGGTTGGTGTTTTTGTTGTGTGGTGTGTAGTTGCTGGTGAGTATTTGCTTCAGGTTGGGGAGCTGTATGCAGTCATCAGTAGTCCCCCTGGAATTAATACAAGAGTAAATGTTGCAGGATCAAGCCCTAAATTAAGTAAAATGTGGCACAAGGAGGCATGACAGCTGGTTGTGGTTAATGGTAGGCAGATATACACAATAGAAGGTTGCATTTTGCATTTAAAGCAACTTATTTTTATGCATGAAAAATACAACATATCCTCCTCAAACTTACTACACTTAATCTTTGAGTATATAATGAATTTTCTGAGAATGTACAAGTAAGTTTTCTAATTAACTTATGAGTTACATTAATTAAAATGTGTCCTTAAAAATATTTCACATTTTTATCAGTCTTTACTTTGACTTGAATTATTTTAATAATGGAATATAATATAGACTCTTCAAACTTTCCATATAGTTAAAATGATAAAGTATTGGTAACATGGGTTTCTGAATGAATCTATCAATTGTTATTAATTACCAGATTCACCAGTACATTTCAGCTTGTTTTGTGGTGCTCTGCTGAACTGATTAATCTGTCCTTAAAATTAAAAATAGAATATATTAAGATTACAATTACATATCTTCAAATCATTGGAAATATCCATGGTAGCACTCTCACTGGGTTGCTTGTTTAGCGTTCATGTAGGAAATTTTAAAATGTAACAAAAAATCCCAAATCCAGATCACACTCTCCCTGCCCCCTAAGAAAAACCGCTACATTAAGGTGGAGTTTTTTTCTGGGAATTTAAATAAAAGTCTAAATTTTTGGTTCAGCTGCCTGGTAATTTCACATTTGGGAAATAAAAATGGCAGGGGTGTTTTTCAGATAACCATCCACTTCTGCATCCACTTCTGGTAAAGCTCATAATTGGATGAGAAATTATTATCAATATAACAAGGAGAAAGAGAGAGAAAAAGAGAGAGAGACTAAATTTCTCTTCTGTAGAATTCACCTCAAGAGTGTCTATCAGGGGTGTAGCCACTGGCGAGCATGGGTAAAATTACTATGTTCTTGATGGTTTGGCAATGCTGCTTGCATAGCTTTTTAAAGTACATTTACTGCAAATTTATGTAGAATCTACTTTTTGTCGACTTAAACTGTGTTAAATGGATGTCCCGGGGCGATATTTAATTCATTTGGGGTTTAATTGTCTTAAATCATGATTTGCTGTAACATCAGACCTTTGGTCATTGCCCATCCACCATAATTTGGGGCCTACCCTAATTTCTATTTCTAGCTACAATGCTGGGGTCTATCCCGTAATAAAGAATAATTTTGTAAATTACAGCTGATGAGTCTAATCTTAATTCTTCACTCATTGACTTCAAAACAATAAAACTCTGAATGACTTCAGTGGGAGCAGAAGTAAGCCCGGAGGACCTAATCAAAATGTGCATTGAATCCAATGGAAATACTTTTATTGTTTTCAGTGAATGGTGGATAGAGCCCCAAGTGAGTTGTCCTACTCTAGACAGATTTTTCTAGAGCCACCCTATGTTACATCTGATTTCGTTTTTTTAAATCTAACTTTGCCCCCAAATCCCTTTTCATATTCTATTCTCTGATTATGTAAACTGCATAAATTATTATTGGGCCAGCATTTGATACTCTTACCCAAACTTAGTAGCGTCAAACTCCATGAGTTGTCGCATTGCCTGTTTCTGACTAAAGTACTACTCACCATGAGGAAGTATATCAAAACCTGGTCCATTACTGTTAACGTTTAGTTTTCTTTTTGAATTAAATATACTGTGCAATATCAGTGTCTATTTTTGTATAATTATATATTCAATTTATATATGAATAAGCAATATATCTTACTTGAAAATATTTATTATTGACCAGATTGTGCAGCACTGTGGATAAAAAATTGAATATTTTAAATTTAAAATCAATTTTTAAAATTTAAATAACAATGTATTTAATATAAACTCACCATGGGTTTTTTTTTTTAATAAACCTGTTTTAAATTAAATTTGAAACTGACAACCTATGTTAAGGCCTAAATTTATTATAATATATAAAAATCATTTAAATTAAATACAAAAAATAATTAATACACATTTGCTGCCCAATTTTTAAAAAGTCAAACCACTGAACTGGAAGAAATTACTGGATAAGCACCTGGAACCAGAGTTTGATGAAGTGCTAAACCAGCTTTTGACTGCAATAGCCTCTTTTTCAGGTGCAGAGAGAATATTTTCTTCATTTCAATTTATTCAACTAGTTCAGTTAATTCAATGTTAAGAAAGCAATTGGGAGTTGAAAAATCAGGAGAGCTTGTTTTTTCTCATCCAATCAATGAATAAAAATTAGGTGTGAGAGGATGAGATCTACTAATTTTAAAATCTTGAAGGACATGCATAGTGACCAGATATAATCCACTCAATTCCCTAACTACAGACTCATAGACTTTAAGGTCAGAAGGGACCATCAAGATTATCTCATCTGACCTCCTGCACATTGCAGTCCACAGAACCTCACCCACCCACTCCTGTAATAGACCCCTAACCTCTGGCTGAGTTACTGAAGTCCTCAAATAATGATGTAAAGATTTCAAATTACAGGGAATCCACATTTACACTAGTTTAAACCTGTAAGTGACCTGTGCCCCATGCTGCAGAGGAAGGTGAAAAACCCCAGGGTCTCTGCCAATCTGACCCAGGGGAAAATTTCTTCCCGACCCCAAATCTGGTGATCAGTTAGACCCTGAGTATGTGGGCAAAACCCACCAGCCAGACACCTGGGAAAGAATTCTCTGTAGTAATTCAGAGCCCTCCCCATCTAGTGTTCCATCACCAGCCATTGGAGATATTTGCTGCTAGCAGTCACAGATCAGCTACATGCCATGGTAGACACTCATCATACTATCCCCTCCATAAACTTATCAAGCTCAGTCTTGAAACCAGTTAGGTTTTTTTGCCCCCAATACTCCCCTTGGAAGGCTGTTCCAGAACTTCACTCCTTTGATGGTTAGAAATCTTCACCTAATTTTGAGCCTAAACTTGTTGATGGCCAGTTTATAACCATTTGTTCTTGTGTCCACATTGGTGCTTTACTTTAATAACTCCTCTCCTTCCCTGGTATTTATCCCTCTGATGTGTTTATAGAAAGCAATCATATCTCCCTCAGCTTTCTTTTGGTTAGGCTAAACAAGCCAACCTCCTTGAGTCCTTGAGTAGGTTTTCCATTCCTCGGATCATTCTAGTAGTCCTTCTCTGCACCTGTTCCAGTTTGAATTTGTCTTTCTTAAACATGGGAGATCAGAATTTCACACACTATTCCAGATGAGGTCTCACCAGTGCTTGTATAATGGTATTAGAACTTCCCCGTGCCTACTGGTACCTCGCCTGATGCAGCCTAGGACTGCATTAGCCTTTTTCACAGACACATTACATTGGCAGCTCATAGTTATTCTGTGATCAACCAATACATCCAGGTCTTTCTCCTCCTCTGTCATTTCTAACTGATATGTCCCCAGCTTATAGCAAACATTCTTGTTGTTAGTCCCTAAATGCATGATCTTGCACTTTGCACTGTTAAATTTGATCCTATTTCTATTACTACAGTTTACAAAGTCATCCTGATCATCTTGTATGATATTCTAGTCCTCCTCTGTACTGGCAATACCTCCCAACTTTGTGTCCTCCACAAATTTTATTAGCACATTCCCACTTTTTGTTCCAAGGTCAATAATAAAAATGTTAAATAAGATTGGTCCCAAGACCAATCCCTGAGGAACTTCACTAGTACCCTCCCTCCAGCCTGACAGTTCACCTTTCAATATGACCCATTGTTGTCTCTCATTTAACCAGTTCCTTATCACCTTGCAATTTTCATCTTCTCCAATTTAACTAATAATTTCACATGTGGAACTGTATCAACTGTCTTACTAAAATCCAGGTAGATTAGATCTACTCCCCTTCCTTTGTCTAAAAAATCAGTTATCTACTCAAAGAAGATCAGGTTGGTCTGGCACAATCTACCTTTTATAAAACCATGTTGTATTTTATCCCAATTACCGTTAACATCCATGTCCTTAACTACTTTCGCTTTCAAAATTTGTTCCAAGACCTTGCACACAATTGAGGACAAACTAACAGGCCTCTAGTTTCCCGGATCACTTTTCTTCTCTTTCTTAAAAATTGGAACTATATTAGCAATTCTCCTGTCATAGAATATGACCCCAGAGTTTAAAAGATTTATTAAAATCCTTGCTATTCGGCTTGCAATTTCATGTTCCTTTAATATTCTTGGATGAAGATTTTCGAGGGCCTCTGATTTAGTCCCATTAAGCTGTTTGAGTTTGATTTCCACCTCAGATGTGGTAATTTCTACCTCCATATTCTCGTTCCCATAAACCACCCTGCCACTACCTCTAAACTCTTCATTAGCTTCATTAAAAACTGAGGCAAAGTGTTTGTTTAGGTTATCTTCAATCTCCACCCATCCTCAGTGGTTAGCGGTCCCACTTCTTTCCTTATTTTCTTTTTATTTATATGGCTATAGAACCTTTTACTATTGGTTTTAATTCCCTTTGCAAGTTTCAACTCTGCTTGGCTTTTGGCAGTTCTCACTTTATTCCTGCGCTTTCTGACCCCTAAGAGGTAGCTGTCCTTGCTGATCCATCCCATCTTCCATTCCTTATAGGCTTTCTCTTAATCACCTGATTGCGATGCTTGCTGATCCAGGTTGGTCATCAACCCTTCCCTACAAATTTTTTCCCCTTGCTTGGGATGCAGGCTTCAAATAGTTTCTGCAACTTTGATTTAAAGTAATTCCAAGCTTCCTCCATATTCACATCCTTGAGTTCTTCAGTCCAGTCCACTTCTCTAACTAATTCCCTTAATTTTTTTGTTAGCCCTTTTGAAATCAAGGACCTTAGTTGCAGATATATTGGTGTATATCCTTCCATTTAGTTTAAACTGAGTAGCTCATGATTCATAGATTCATAGATTCTAGGGCTGGAAGGGACTTCGAGAGGTCATCGAGTCCAGCCCCCTGCCCTCATGGCAGAACCAAATACTGTCTAGACCATCCCTGATAGACATTTATCTAACCTACTCTTAAATATCTCCAGAGATGGAAATTCCACAACCTCCCTGGGCAGTTTATTCCAGTGTTTAACCATCCTGACAGTTAGGAACTTTTTCCTAATGTCCAACCTAAACCTCCCTTGCTGCAGTTTAGGCCCATTGCTTCTTGTTCTATCCTTAGAGGCTAAGATGAACAAGTTTTCTCCCTCCTCCTTATGACACCCTTTTAGATACCTGAAGACTGCTATCATGTCCCCTCTCAGTCTTCTCTTTTCCAAACTAAACAAACCCAATTCCTTCAGCCTTCCTTCATAGGTCATGTTCTCTAGACCCTTAATCATTCTTGTTGCTCTTCTCTGGACCCTCTCCAATTTCTCCACATCTTTCTTGAAATGCAGTGCCCAGAACTGGACACAATACTCCAGTTGAGGCCTAAGCAGCACAGAGTAGAGCAGAAGACTGACTTCTCGTGTCTTGCTCACAACACACCTGTTAATGCAGCCCAGAATCAAGTTTGCTTTTTTTGCAACAGCATCACACTGTTGACTCATATTTAGCTTGTGGTCCACTATAACCCCTAGATCCCTTTCTGCCGTACTCCTTCCTAGACAGTCTCCTCCCATTCTGTATGTGTGAAACTGATTGTTCCTACCTAAGTGGAGCACTTTGCATTTGTCCTTATTAAACTTCATCCTGTTTACCTCTGACCATTTCTCCAATTTGTCTGGATCATTTTGAATTAGGACCCTATCCTCCAAAGCAGTTGCAATCCCTTCCAGTTTGGTATCATCTGCAAACTTTATAAGCGTACTTTCTATGCCAATATCCAAGTCGTTGCTGAAGATATTGAACAGAGCCAGTCCCAAAACAGACCCTTGCAGAACCCCACTCGTTATACCTTTCCAGCAGGATTGGGAACCATTAATAACTACTCTCTGAGTACGGTTATCCAGCCAGTTGTGCACCCACCTTATAGTAGCCCCATCTAAATTGTATTTCCCTAGTTTATTGATAAGAATATCATGCGAGACCGTATCAAATGCCTTACTAAAGTCTAGGTATACCACATCCACCGCTTCTCCCTTATCCACAAGACTCGTTGTCCTATCAAAGAAAGCTATCAGATTGGTTTGACATGATTTGTTCTTTACAAATCCATGCTGGCTATTCCCTATCACCTTGCCACCTTCCAAGTGTTTGCAGATGATTTCCTTAATTACTTGCTCCATTATTTTCCCTGGCACAGAAGTTCAACTAACTGGTCTGTAGTTTCCTGGGTTGTTTTTATTTCCCTTTTTATAGATGGGCACTATATTTGCCCTTTTCCAGTCTTCTGGAATCTCTCCTGTCTCCCATGATTTACCAAAGATAATAGCTAGAGGCTCAGATACCTCCTCTATTAGCTCCTTGAGTATTGTAGGATACATTTCATCAGGTCCTGGTGACTTGCAGGCATCTAACTTATCTAAGTGATTTTTAACTTGTTCTTTTTTTATTTTATCTTCTAAACCTTCCCCCTTCCCATTAGCATTCACTATGTTAGGCATTCCTTCAGACTTCTCGGTGAAGACCGAAACAAAGAAGTCATTAAGCATCTCTGCCATTTCCAAGTTTCCTGTTACTGTTTCTCCCTCCTCACTGAGTAGTGGGCCTACCCTGTCCTTGGTCTTCCTCTTGCTTCTAATGTATTGATACAAAGTTTTCTTGTTTCCCTTTATTTCTGTAGCTAGTTTGAGCTCATTTTGTGCCTTTGCCTTTCTAATCTTGCCCCTGCATTCCCGTGTTGTTTGCCTATATTCATCCTTTGTAATTTGTCCTAGTTTCCATTTTGTATATGACTCCTTTTTATTTTTTAGATCTTGCAAGATCTCGTGGTTACGCCAAGGTGGCCTTTTGCCACATTTTCTATCTTTCTTACCCAGCAGAATAGTTTGCTTTTGGGCCCTTCATAGTGTCCCTTTGAAATACTGCCAGCTCTCCTCAGTTGTTTTTCCCCTCAGTCTTGATTCCCATGGGACCTTACCTATCAGCTCTCTGAGCTTACCAAAATCCGCTTTCCTGAAATCCATTGTCTCTATTTTGCTGTACTCCCTTCTACCCTTCCTTAGAATTGTGAACTCTAGGATTTCATGATCACTTTCACCCAAGCTGCCTTCTACTTTCAAGTTCTCAACGAGTTCCTCCCTATTTGTTAAAATCAAATCTAGAACAGCTTCCCCCCTAGTAGCTTTCTCAACCTTCTGAAATAAAAAGTTGTCTGCAATGCAGTCCAAGAACTTATTGGATAGTCTGTGCCCCGCTGTGTTATTTTCCCAACATATATCTGGATAGTTGGAAGTCCCCCATCACCACCAAATCTTGGGCTTTGGATGATTTTGTTAGTTGTTTAAAAAAAGCCTCATCCACTTCTTCCACCTGGTTAGGTGGCCTGTAGTAGACTCCTAGCATGACATCACCCTTGTTTTTTACCCCTTTTAGCCTAACCCAGAGACTCTCAACACTTCCATCCCCTATGCCCATCTCCACCTCAGTCCAAGTGTGTACATTTTTAATATATAAGGCAACACCTCCTCCCTTTTTCCCCTGTCTGTCCTTCCTGAGCAAGCTATACCCATCCATACCAACATTCCAATCATGTGTATTATCCCACCAAGTTTCGGTGATGCCAACAATGTCATAGTTGAATGTATTTATTAGCACTTCCAGTTCTTCCTGCTTATTACCCATACTTCTCGCATTTGTATACAGGCACCTAAGGGCTGGTCCACACTAACCCCCCAGTTCGAACTAAGATACTCAACTTCAGCTACATGAATAACGTAGCTGAAGTCGAAGTATCTTAGTTCGAACTACAAGGTGCTTACCGCGGGTCCACACGCGGCAGGCAGGCTCCCCCGTTGACTCCGTGTACTTCTCTCGCGGAGCAGGAGTACCGGTGTCGATGGCGAGCACTTCCGGGATCGATTTCTTACCGCCGAACCCGGAGGTAAGTTTAGACATACCCTAAGATACTGATGTGATCCTGCCTCCCAGTTTTGCCCTGACCCTCCTATCTCCTTGCCATTAGAGCCCACGCTCCCTCCTATTTCTGACCCATCTCCCAGGTCCCCATGTTCTCCACTTACCTGTGGGCTTTGCTCACCTGTCCCCGTCGAACCTAGTTTAAAGCCCTCCTCACTAGGTTAGCCAGTCTGTGTCCAAATAGGGTCTTTCCCCGCCTCGAAAGGTGAACGCCATCTCTGCCTAGCAGTCCTTCCTGGATTAGCATCCCATGGTCGAGGAAGCCACAGCCCTCCTGGCGACACCATCTTCGCAGCCAGACATTCACCTCCATGATGCACCTGTCTCTGCCTGGGCCCCTACCTTTGACAGGAAGGATCGAAGAGAATACCACCTGCACTCCAAACTCCTTCACCCGTACTCCCAGAGCCCTGTAGTCACTCTTGATCTGCTCAGTGTCACACCTCGCAGTATCATTTGTGCCCACATGGATGAGTAGCATGGGGTAGTAGTCAGAGGGCCGGATAATCCTTGACAATGCCTCCGTAACGTCTCAGATACGGGCCCCCGGCAGGCAGCATACCTCCCAAGATGAAATGTCAGGGCGACAGATGGGCTTCTCCATCCCCCTCAGCAGAGAGTCTCCGACCACCACTACCCTACGTTTCCTATTAGCAGTGGTGGCAGCCGTCCTCCCAGCCTTAGGGGTACGAGGCTTCTCCTCCTCTGCTGTAGGGGGAGATTCCTTCTCTCCTGTATCAAGAAGAGCATAACGGTTTCCTGTTACCACGGCAGCAGGGTTTGGAGCAGGGGTGGAGTACTGTCTGCTGCCAGAAGTAACCAGTTGCCAGTGTCCACCCTGAGCCATCTCCTCCTCCACCAGTGGTGTGTCAGCAGTCCTGTGTACTGGGACAGCTACCTCAGCTGTCTCCACATGGACACTATCCAGGAATTGCTCATGGATTTGGATGCTCCTCAATCTAGCCACCTCCTCCTGTAGCTCTCCCACCTGCTGACTGAGAGATTCCACCAGCAGGCACCTGTCACATTGGATGGTCCCCCCAGCCTGGATATCACTTGAACCAAGGTTGTCCTCTACAACCAGTCCTTCTGTGAGGTCTTCACCTCTCACCAATATCAAATACTTCCTTTGTTTAATTAATCATTTAGTTTTAAATCCAAAACATGTTTTGATAAATTTTTTCCCTTATGTGTCCAACACATTTAAAGTAGTTTTTTAATTTAAAAATGTTGCTTTTGTACATTTTTAACTGAATTTTAATTTCCATCCAAACTTGACCTTAACATACCATGAGTAAAAAAATTGATGGTCATCTAGTAAATAAGAAATGCACCATTCACCGTTTTCTAAAATAATAGCAAATGTAAAAATATCCTTAGTGGCAACCAACATGAGTCAGAACTCCACAATTTGGCTATATGAACTTATATGAATAATTTGGTTATATGAATTTGACTATATGAACCAGACTATTATTTAAATATTTCCCTACAGAAAAAAAGCATCATCTCAAAAATTCTGTCCTTTCCACAGGTTTCAGTGTAGTAGCCATGTTAGTCTGTGTCAGCAAAAAGAAAATAAGAAAGAAATACTTGTGGCACCTTAGAGACTAACAAATTTATTTCAGCATAAGCTTTCGTTCTATGCGTCTGATGAAGTGGGTTCTAACCCACGAAAGCTTATGCTGAAATAAATTTGTTAGTCTCTAAGGTGCCACAAGTATTTCTTTCTTATTTTCTTTTTGCTGACACAGCTTCTTTTTTATTGTTCTCCAAATATAGATCTTCTACCCAATCTTCTTTTAATGAGAATTTAAAACATTTACAAAGCCAATAAACCAACATGTAATTTGCTAAAAAATATTTTTTTAAAAAATAATGTATGACTGCTGTAGTTTTCTAGACACTTTGATATGTTTGTGAAAAGCATTTTATAATTATTTGTGAGGCTGCATTTGTATCATAATCTTAGTGTATCAGATCTTGTGTATATTAGAAATATGATTGTTAGAATGCAACTGAGAGCTTTCCCACTGGTAAATCTAATTTATGCACCATTATTACGAAAGCATTTTCCGCCTTTTGTTAGATTTGGGAATAGGTTGCTTATTTGAGCATAAGTGCCACGTTTGTCATTTCACACTTCCCCACCACCCTGTATATAGATTATACTTTATTTGAGGCACAATAAACAATTAGTGATTTATAAAGTTTGACTTGTGAATGGGATAACTATGAAATGTACTCATTTTGGCAATGTTCTCCTCTTCTCCAAAAAATGTTGTAAAGCCATATAATGAGAGCACAAATCTTGTGAAACCAGTGCTTAGTGTCTAAAGTAAATTACAAATAGACTGCTAGATTCTTATTTTACATTGATCTCAATCCAGAATAATGGCACTGACTTCCCACTGGGTACATTTGGGACAGATTCTGCTCACATGGCTATATAAATCCAGTGGAATTCCATTCAGTGGAGATCAGCATCTGGCCCAAAATGCCTACATGGGCAAAAGGCAGTCAGTCAGACCCTGAACTGGTATAAATCAGTGATTTAGGCCTAGGAAATTCAATTATTTACTTCATTCTACCTAGGCTTGTAACTCTTGTAGCATTTAAGATCACACATAGTTATAAAGAGCCACAGACCCCCATCTATGAATTTTGCCGCCCCAAGCACGGCAGTCAGGTAGCTTTAGGGGGCACGCCTGCGGTCCCGCGCCATCAGCGGCCCCGCCGCCAAATTGCCACCAAAACCAGCGGAGCTCCTGCAGAAATGCCGCCAAAGGCTACCTGACTGCCACCCTCATGGCGACTGTCACGCCGCCCCCAGCGGCTTGCCGCCCCAGGCATGCGCTTCCTGCGCTGGTGCCTGGAGCCAGCCCTGAATGCAGTGGGGTCAGATCCACAGATAGTAAAGCCAGATTGTATCTGCTGCCACATGTCAGTAAAGCAGGATGAGCTAAGGACAGAGTTTCAACCTTAAAGAGTGGTTCTGTTCCATAAAAATGAAAGAGAGGTTCTAGATTTATTAGGCCTGAGTCTCCAGAGTGAGAAGAGAATCAGCCCATTGTGTCTCAATAAGTTCTAGCTCAAATTTGTTCAGTTTGCAAGTAAATAATCATCTTTCTGCCTGCAAACTTCCCCAAACTCTGAGAGTCAAGCTAAGTTCTTTCCTGCGTCTATCCACCTGTCTATGTATCTAGGTTCTTATACTTCATCAATATCAAGGTATCTGAGTACCATATAAATGTATCAAAGTACACATGTGCAGATACCTGTGCATCCCCAGTAATGAATGTTCTGCAGGCCAGATTCTGTTCTTACACCTCTGCAATCCCAGTGCCTTTACATTCTTCTCTGCTACAACTGCATAAACCTATTTGTCATAATCAGTTATCCAAATTGGTTTAAGAAAATCTCTAATTATTAGGGATCAGGATGAAACCTTCATGTTGGGGGGCAGATTATCCCACACCTGGCTTCTGTGAAATTTCTTGCACCTCCCTCTGAAGTCTGATGTTGTACACTATTGGACTAATGTACTAGATGGACTACTGGATCACCAGTATGGCAAGTCCTATGTTCTTAATGGAGTGCATTTGGAACTTACGCCTGGTCTACACTTAAAACTTAGATTGACATAGTTATGGTGCTCAGAGATGTAAAAAATCCACACCTTTGAGAACCGCACCTATGTCAACCTAAACCCCTAGTGTAGACGCAACTAGGTTGATGGAAGCATTATTCTATTGACCTAGCTACCATCACTGAGGGAGGTGGAGTTACCACAGTGATGAAGAACACCTTCCATTGCTGTAGAATGTGTCTACACGACGGGGTTCTGCCAGCACAGCTCTGGCACCCGAGTGATGCCGCTGTAACCTCCATAGTGTAGTCAAGCCCTTACTTAACCATTCTGTTGATGAATGAAAGAGAGTAGAATCCATCCCACACTTCCATAACTGTGTTGGCCTTGCAGTAAAAAGTAGTAGTTACTTTTTTTTTTTCACTAACAGTATTGGATATGACTGTGAATACACACAGAGCTGATCTGTGCCATTTTTATATAGTCACTTTTCAGAGTAGAATTGCATTTTAACTCTGAGTTTCCCAGCTAGTAGAAGTTTAAGGCAAACCTTTAATATTATTACTAGGTGGTACTTTTGTATATAAATGACCTTTGTTTTTCAGAGTTTAAAATGGTGAAAATCTCTTGGAAGTGTGCAAGAGCTAAGACAAATTTTTAAGCTCATGTTTACCTAACAGACCATACAACTAGTTTGAATGTACTATTGTCATAGAAAACTGCTAAAGGTGACACAAAATAGGTATTTTTGATCTACAGATTTGCATATTTCTGAAAGTATCAATTAGAAAATAAGGACCCTTGATTACACTGATTATTGACAGGACAGACAATTGTCTATTTTGCTGGTGTAACTACTTAACATGGAGATACTCTCCCTCCCTCCAGCGTGATTCTGCACCTGTTGATGTCAAAAGCATGGCTCCCAGTGACTTCAGTGTTGCAAGATCAGACCCCATAAGAATAGTTAACTACAACTAAAGGACCTGATCATACCCTCAAGATCCACATGTGGAGGGAAGCCTCCATGTGCAGATCTTGCTCCCTGGGCAGAAGGGGGAGGATGTCAGCTTATCCTTTGGCCAGCCCTCTCCCCCTGGTTTTTATATGGAAGAGGGTAACTGAAGCTACAGACAGCAGTAGAGATATGTGTGCTTCTAATGGAGAAGAGATATTATGATAAACACTGCACAGCTGGATAACAAATTCGGCCTCCGATGTAATTTGGTAATTTTGGATTCAGATAAGCATTCACAAGTTTAGGGAGGGCAAACTCCTTCTTCTAACTGTAACTTAAAAACATAAAAGCATAAGAATGGCCATACCGGGTCAGACTAATGGTCCATCTAGCTCAGTACCTTGTCTTCCAACAATGGACCATGCCAGATGCTTCAGAGGGAATGAACAGAACAGGGCAACTATTGAGTGTTCCATCCCAGCTTTTGCTAGTCAGAGGTTTAGGGACTCTCAGAGCACTGGGTTGCGTCCCTTGACCATTTTGGCTAATAGCCATTGATGGATCTATCCTTTTGCACCTTGATCATTCAGTGGCCCCACTGGCTGTTTGGCAGGCTTCCTCCTTCTGATGTACTTTAAAAAATTGCTGGTTTTGTGTCTTTTATTAGTTGCTCTTCAAATTCTTTTTTGGCCTGCCTAATTAAACTTTTAAACTTGACTTGCCAGATTTTATTCTCCTTTCTATTTTCCTCTGTAGAATTGGATATCCAATTTTTAAAGAATGCCTGTTGACTGCATCCTTTACTCTGCTGTTTAACCACAGTGACTTTTTTTTGTCCTCGTATTGTTTATTTATTTATTTGTTTGAGGGTATACATTTAGTCTGAGCCGCTACTATGGTGTTTTTTAAAAGTTTCCATGCAATTTTCAGGCATTTCACTCTTATGAGTGTTCCTTTTAATTTCCATTTAACTAGCCTCCTCATTTTTGTGTAGTTCCTCTTTTTAAATTTAAATGCTACTATGGTGGGTTTCTTTGGTGTGCCCCCCCCCCCCAAGAGGATGTTAAATTTAATTACATTATGGTTGCTGTAACCAAGCAGATCAGCTATATAGACCAGATTGTGTGCTCCACTTAGGACTAAATCAAGAATGCACTCTCCCCCTGTGGATTCCAGGACTAGCTGTTCCAAAAAGCAGTCATTAATGACATCCAGAAATTTTATCTCTGTATCCCGTCCTGAGGTGACATGTACCCAGTCAATATGGGGATAGTTGAAATTATCCATTATGATTGGGTTTTCTGTTTTTGTAGGCTCTCTAATCTCTCTGAGCATTTCATAGTAACTATCCTGATCAGGTGCTCAGTAGTATATTCCTACTGCTATACTCTTATTATTCAAGCATGGGATTTTGATATGTAACACTGCCTGCAGTTACTCAAGAGCATGCATACTAACTCAAAGCAGACTGCTAGGAAGCCAGGCACAAATCCTAAATTGGTTGTGAGTTCTATACTTTATATTTCACCAACCAGTTATCAAGTATAAACTCCTCAGGCGCTATCACAACCTTAACATGGAGTCACAGACAGCCCCGTTGGGTACTCCGATTTTTCTTGCCATCCAGGTGAACGTATCTTTGTGATAGACGGCCCTCACACCAAGAATCACAGTAATATTCAGGTTACTCCCAGTTCCAAAGGACCAGTCACTTACCCTAGGTCAATTGCCCGTTAGATCTCACTCCAAAGACAACACTTGTAGCCAATCTTAAGACAAACTATATAAAGATTTATTAAATAGGAACAGGAAACAAGAGAGTTATTTACAAGGTTAAAGCAGGTAGACACGTACACATGAATGAATTACAATCTCAAGATTCAAAGGGTAATAGAAGCTTCTATAATTAGCAAGCTCTATATGTCCTTTTGGGCTAACTCAGGCTAAGCACAAAGGATCTCTTGCTTAAGACTAGAAACACTTTGCCCCCTAGGGTTCAAGCAGCTTAGAGATACCTAGTCCCTTTTGTTTGAAGATTTTATCCCCCTCCTGCATTGTGCTCTGACCTTCAAACTCAGCTGATGGGAGGAGTCCACGTGCATGATTCATCTTCAGCAGGAGGAGAGAAGAACAACAAATGTATTTTGCCCTCTTGTAGATAGGGAAAGTCCAGTTGCAACATCTGGTATCAATGGACCTTTCCTTTTGTGAAGAGTGTGATTTTGTTGACGATCACCCCTTCCCACTAATTAATGTCTCTCTCCCGTCTGGTGATTTACGCAGTCCCAGAGGCTCACAATACAACAGCTCAAATATTACCTTACAATATGGGATACAGATGTTATAAGTGAGGTTAAGGCATGCAGAAACTCACAAGCATTCAATGAAGTCTAAACACATTCTTATCATTCTAATATCCATGTGAACAAAACTAACACACAGGTGAGCCAGACTGGTTCCAGCCATGTATTCGTTAGTGTTCGGTTGAGACATGGGGATCTGGTCTGCCAGCATCACACTGTCCATGATTGATTTAGCCAGTTTGATTCACTTAAGATATTTACTATATTTGACTCTATGCTTTCTTTACATATAGTGCTACTGCCCCCCACCAGCGCAACCGACTCTGTCGTTCCTATATATGTTGTACCCTGTATTATTATGTCCCATTGATTATCATTGTTCTACCAAGTTTCTGTGATGCTTATTATATTAATATTCTCAATTAATACCAGGCATTTAAGTTCATCCATCTTAGTATTGACTTCTAGCATTTGTATACAAGCATTTGTCAATATTTTGTACACTGCCTTCATGTCATGTCATTGAATAGGACTCTTTTTCATTTGACTGTTTTTCCTCAGCTCCTACCTATCAACTTCTATCGTCTCCTCTTTACTAGGATATGAGTATCCCCTTTAATAAATTCTCTCCTAAGGGGTGTCTCTGTTCAAACCGTGTGCTCCTCCATATCTGTTGGCTTTCCCACGGCCCTTCATTTAAAAACTCCTCTATGACCTTTTTAATTTTACATGCCAGCAATCTGGTTTCATTCTGGTTTAGGTGGAATCCATCCTTCCTGTGTAGGCTCCTCCTTTCCTAAAAGGTTCCCCAGTTTCTAATAAACCTAAAGCTCCCCTCCCAATGGTTGTACTAGGCTCTGATCCTTCAGATGCTTAAACTGGTGCCTTTCTTTACTCACATGTTTAAGTGTTTGCAGGATATGGCCCTAGCATTCCAGTTAAAGATACAAGACATGATTCTGATCTCACACCACTGTAAGATATACATTATTCAACTGAAATCAGTAGAATTAAAATGGAGCAGAGTCATGCACGTATAGTTTGAATGTATCTGAAATCTGGGTAAATGAAACTTGGATAAGAAAAATAGGGTACAATGCAAAATGTTAATTTGTTTCAAAGAATTATCTGCAACAAACCTCTGGCTCCTTGTTCACTGTTACCAGATAACATGGTGTGTGGTATACTAGGTAAGATTAAACATAATGGAAAGTACTGTGGAGTAGTAGTTACTCTGTTATTCTAGGGCTCTTTTTCCTCAAGTCACATTGGATCTGATTCTCATTTATACTAAGGACACTTTACACCACTCTAGCAGTGTAAAGAGGCCTTCTTAAAATGTATGTAAATTCACTTTTAAGGCTCATTTTCACTACTGGAGCAGTGTAAAAAGTCCTTAGTGTAAGTGAGAATCAGTCTTATCTGTGCTTTAATTTCCCCATCTATTCAATGGGAAATCCAATACTTACTTACCTCACCATGGTGTTAATAAGTTTTATTCATTAGTGCTTGTAAAGTGATTTGAGGCTTACAAATACAAAATGCCATATAAAGTGCTGTGCAAGGTATTTTTAGCCTACGGATTTGTTGTTGTTGTTAAAAATGAGTTACTGTACTATACATGTCTAATGGCTACTTACCTAAACAAAATAAGTGATATTTAAAATGTGTCCAAAGTTTCACAGATTTGCAGATTCCATGGCCAAAAGGGACTATTGTGATCATCTAGTCTGACCTCCTATGTAACACAGGCCATAGAACTTCCCCAAAATAATTCCTAGAGCAGATCTAGGAAAATATATCTAAGTTTCAAAAGTTTCAAAATCATTATGGTTTTGAGGGCTATCAAATCTTTATGTACAAAGAAAATGATTTTGATTACCAAGGGCATAAAAAGGCATTTGAAAATTAAAATGTCATTTATAAAAGTTCAGACTTCAATTTTGACATACTCCTGTGACCTGAAAATGGCCAAACATGCTTTTTTACATTTTGTAAATAAATAACATTTACTCACTTTTCATGCATTTATGGAGTCACTTTAATCCAGGGATACAAATGCACTTTACATCCATGAATTAATTCTCACAACACCCATATGATGTAGATCAGTGTTAGCCCATTTTTCAGATGGAGAAACTAATGGACAAAGTTTAAATTACTCACCTATGGTCACACTATAGGTGGCTGTGTACACTAATGCTCCCAGCTTTGCAATCACGAAAGGAGTTGAACTAATGTTAAGAATGTTGATAAATTTGTGGACAACATCCCTTGTGTTGAGAGGACTAATGAGTCAGTGGCTGTGACTAGAAAAAACTCAGGTTGACTGGCTCACAGTTCCCTGCCATCAACACTGGACAATACATTTCCCCAACTAGTTTTTGTTTAATAAAATAATTCTCTCCCTAATGGGACCTTGTAGAACTGACTGAGTCAATTGTGAGTTTTGATGACACAAAGTTCATAAATCCCAGAAAGCTGGAGGGTTATGGAAATACTAATACACAGGCACTTAACTATTACAAGACTAGTAGGCACTGCTGTGATTATACAAGTGTGATGCCAATAGGCTCGGAGAAGATAAAAACTTACCAAATGCTCTCTACCAGCCAAGCACAAGTGACTTTGCATTTGCTTTGGAAGAAGCTTTTCTTTGACTCTTCTGACTAAAAGGTGAATACCCGTCTTTTTGAGGGAAGAGGGTAGGAAAGGGTGATATTTACAAGTGAATGGAATCCATTATTCCAGATTTTGTTGGGGGCAGGTTGTTTAATACCCAAGGTAGAGGAGTACATTTCTAACAAACAGAACACAATGAAAACATCATCATTTACATTTAGATACTTGCCATGAGCAAAAAATTTGACAGGCAGGTTCCACAATTTACATTAACCTTGTAACGTCACAGTTAACAATTGTCACTGAAAAGTTTTGC